>JAPWTK010000942.1:70000-119653 GCA_029963805.1 Aromia moschata
GGTGAAATCGGATGTCAGCCATTTTGGATTTTTCAGACACGGTTGAAAATAAACTCCCCAAATTTCAAAAAAAAAACTGTTACTTAGTTTTCCAGATATAAGCTTGGCCCGACTTCCTGAGCCACCCGGTATACATATATTTAATTCACCTATTTTTACAACATTTTTTTGTATATTTTTCTCTTTCATTGAAGTTAACCTACTGTGCAATCTCGTAGTCCAATCGGCATATCTTTTTCTGTTCGTTTTCGTAGTGTCGTAGGTATCTGTGACACCTTTCCGACAGGTAACTCCAGTCAAACGTCGTCCCTTTCGCATACTCCGGCAGCAAAGGGACCGGCAACAGACCCAGGAAATGTCGAATAGCCCAGAAATAGGCTCCGGGCGTTGCATCCACGTTATCCCTTCTTATGTGGTAGTGGACGTCGTAGATTACGCTTTCTTTTAATTTCAAGCGTGTTTCCAAGGAACCTTGGAATCGCCTAAAAATTGTATTGCTTTGCTTTAACCCGTCCCAACTTTAACAAGTCCCAAATGTCCTGATTTTTTAGAGTTTTCAGCCAGCTTATTTTCAATGCTATCGGTGCTGAAAAATTTTGATCAGGTCAATTCCGATGTAAAATTTCATGCTTTTTCAGAATATGGCCTAAGTTTTCAAAAATTGATTTAAAAAAAGTTATATAAAAATATTTTTGAGACAATTACGATTTATTCGAAAACAAAACAAATTAGACCTGAATTTCTTTATGAAATAGGTAATCCCTGGGTCCTATACCACAAAAATATGGCTCCATAATACATTCAAATAAATGGCTTTATTTTGTTTTTAAAAATTCCTGGTAAAACAAAATGGGGACCGACAAACCGACCAACAAAAATATTTTTGTACAAATATAATTTTTTTTCCATTCTAAGACAATTCTGTTGAGAAATTTTTACAAAAATTTAGTTTTCGAGAAAAAAAAATGCATATATCAAATCATTAATTTTTCCTCGAAAACCATAAATTTGCGTAAAAATTTCTCAAGAACAAAATTGTTTTAGAAGTTTTTGAAGAATACTCTTATTTTTTTCAGGATTTTTGAAAATGATTTTTGATTGTTCCAAAAATCACAAACGAAATTTACAAATATGTCATAAAAAATCTGGAAAAAAAATGAGAGTATTTTTTGATTGATTGTAAGACATTATTATTAGAATATTTTTACCAATCCGATTTTTGAAAAAAAAAGTTGGTATAAAAATATTTTTGTTTCAAATGAGGCGCCATGGGGGCCCCATTTTGTTTTACCAAAAATTTTTAAAAATAGACTAAAACCATTTATTAGTTTATTATGATTAGGTCTCGAGAACGCGACTTTTTCTGGTACAGAACCCAAGAAGGATTACTTATTTCATAAAGAAATTCAGGTCTTTTTTTAAATTTGTTTTTTGTCCAAAAATTTGTTTATACATTTTTTAGAATTAATTTTTGAAAAATTCAGTCCATATTCTGAAAAAATTATGAAATTTTACGTCGGAATTGACCTGATCCAAATTTTTTAGCACCGATAACATTGAAAATAAGAATTGAAAATAAGCTAAAAACTCTTTAAAAAACGGGACATTTGAAACTTAATGGGTTAAATATACACTTAACGTAAGACCAGTTTTGCCTTTCACACTGAGAATAATATATGTAGGCACTAGTACGTAGTAATAAAGTCCGTTTATTAAAGTTTAAGTAATCAAGCTTCCTGCGTGATTAACTTGTGATACGCGAAACTGGATTCTAACCTATCGATTAAACAAATGGTAATAGTAAAATTGAATAATAAAATTAACCCACTAATAGTAAAATTGAAAGTAAAACAAACGAAATAACAGTAATGTAAAATATGATGTATGTTGTACATGTTATTATAATGTATAAAATGAACAAGATATCTAACGAAAAGGAACCAAATCTATTCACATACAATATACATGAGAATATTCGCAATATATGAGATACATTTTTATTATTGAGATAATATGTGATACATACATACATACATACATATGTATGCGAGTATTTAAAATGTACATATTTTGTTACTAGTCATAAGATCAGTACGTCGCTTTTGTAAGTTTCAATTAAAGAAAAGTCTAAAAATAGCTCACTAGTATTTGTAACAACAGATATTTTATTTACTTTTTTTTTTTGGAATAATGTTCAAAGAGGTAAAAATCAATAGAAAAAACCTTAGGGTCTGACAAAAATACGTTAGGTGTTGCAATGTCCAGAAATCCTAGTATACAGGGTATCCGGTAAATATGTGACAATTTTCTAGAAGCATACAGGATGAGGTTAAATAACACTAGTTCATCATATAATTTTTTTCTCGGACTCCTAGATACATTCCTTGGACATTTTACTAAAGAAAAGGTGCTCTTCGTCAGTTTCGACAAAATGGATGGTTTTTAAGATAATTAAACATTTATCTGAACAACTCAACAGTTGTGTTTCACCCAAAATTATTACAATTATCAACTGTTTTATTGTGGAAACTATTGTAGCTGAATATTACATATAATGGTCAAGTTGATCAGATAAAAGTTCATTTATATACCTTAAAAACCATCCATTTTTTCGAAAGTTGAAAACCATATTTTTTTTAGTAAAATATCCAAGGCATGCAAAAATTATAATTTTTAATCCAATATTTGACGTCTGTCAAAAATATATAATTTCAACTTTTTGGGGCTTGGCCGAAAATGACCAAAAATTATTAAAATCTATAGAAAGGTTCTTGCCAGAAAAGTAGAGTACAATAAAGGTACAGGGTGAGTTTGTAAGAATTCCCACCCCCCTTTTCTCCATTATTTTTAGAGCTGAGAACATTTTTTTATAGGAGTTCTTTTTCTGAAATTTGAGAATATGCTGTCAAAAAATAATTGAGATAAAAATATAGGAGCGGTTTAATTAACATTACTTTTTTTTATTTAACACACTATATTTCTGCATTTGTTGAATTCCGCTTGATCTTCTAAATACAACGATATAAGATATAATATACATATTATGTCGTTTTAAGGGCTATTAATTATTTGTTTAACGTATTTTTGTACATGATGATTATTAGACCTAATGAATAACACATACCAATTTTACGAAATATTTATTTTATCAGACTAGATAATTATAAAATGGCAGATATAAAGATGCACCTAAAAGTGACAATTTATTTAAATGTTCTCTTTATATAAGCAACAAAGGTATCGACACAGAAATTTATTTTTGACAACAAAAACTATCGACACTTACTATAAATTAGTATATTACTATAATATTTTATATATTCGATATATAAATAATCGAATCACTACTTATCACGTAGTCGGTGTCAAAAAAACATTTTTAGGTTCTGAAATATCCCGAATTGTCCAGCTGAAAATTTATTTTAGGATACCTCACAATCAGTAATATATTTCCATACGTTTTGCACATTATGGTGTACACTATATGAGTAGACCAAGATTTAAGTCAGTTTCTGTAAGAGATTTCTGTAGATATTCACTCTCATGCGACCCACTAATACGTACGTACATATATGTATGTAAATATATGAATATTAGTTCTCTGACAGCTACTTTTCCCGAACACAGACTTTAACGAGTAGCATATCTTGTGATAAAATTGACTGAAAAATCAATAATGACGGTATGCGAGGTAAACCATTACAAAAAAATCGCTTGCACAAGGGCAAAGCTACTGTTGCTGCATTGAAGGTGCTGATGGGTTACCTTTAGGAGAAAATACAAACAGTAAAATAATTTTAAGTAGCCTCATTTAAACTTCGTATGACGTTTAAAACTTTGATAAGAATAAAGCCTGTGTAGTTAGGAAGAAAATTTATAGAACTAACCTAGTCATATAGTTGCAAAAGTGCGTTTGGACATAGTACAGGAACAGTACAGTTACAACATAAACGTAACAGTGACGTTTATAATTATAAAGTTTTATAGGCTTTAAGTTAAAAAAAATGACATCAGGGGGTTTGCATAGATCACGTTTGATCTCCTGATCAAATTACATACAATTAAGTCAATTTTAATAATCGGCTAACAATGGCATACTTAAGTTATACTCGTAATAGTCCAAGAACTCATGATCGAAAACTGTAAGTGAAAAGACCCATATTTCAATAAGTATATTAATTTAAGGTTAGGTTAATTAAGGTTTCAATAAATATATTAATTCAATTAAGGAAGTAAGTAGATGAGTCAGCAACAACTCGCAAGATTGGTTGTCAAGACACCTGGCGGTGGATGTGCGCGTTGAAGTTTTTGCTATTGCAAAAGTGTTTTATAAGTGACAGGCAGGGGATATTTAGGAACCAGAAAGTGTACTACAACGCAGGGTCGGACTCGTAATTCGTCATGTCATTGACGAGGACATAGGAGAGACCAAAAAGACAGCGTGTAAAAATGTGTTAATAATGTACATACTTATCACTTGTGTCATTGAGAACCACCGACTGTATTTCTGTATTTATTCTTGTTAAACGTGAGCGATTTGGCCTGTACATATGGTTGTAGAAGAAAAATGATTGTTCCACATCTACTGAAGTTAAAGATGCAAATTCAAAATAGTTCACATGGACAGAGGACGACACACCACGCATATTATTTTCCCGAATTTCGCACAGTTGTTTGTGTCACTAACAGTTGTTTGTTGGCACTAAGATCAGTACATTATTATTTTTTACATCTACAGAGGACAATGCACGTGTTACTACTATTTCTATACTTTTTGCCGTTGTTTGCAAAACCCGTGCACTAGCTATCAATATCGATGGCAAAATGTCTTAAACACCTAAAATTCGTATCAGAACATTAACGACCTTATTACCGCAAAAATCTGTTGTTTCGTACACAGTCAGCCACAGAAATTTATTGCGTATGTCTTCTTCGATATTTCCCATGACAAGTTGATATGTCTTCTATAAATATTTTTTTTTCGCAATGTATGGCTACTAGACAATGGAAAATCGGATACATATTTCGCAAAAGAACGTCCAAAGTGAACATTGTCGACCACGTTCCACGAAAGACTACATGTACAAAACATTATATTACAAATCAAACCAAAATTGCTCTTTTAATATTTTCCTGACGGATATTCGAATATAAATGTCTTTCACACTCTCGACGTATATATCGACGATTGCAAGGAATACATAAAATATGTGATCAGTATATTGTGCCATTATTGCACAAATACACACAAAATCTGATAATATGTAAATACACTACACGAACTCTAAAAGAAATACGTAGACGGTGCAAAATACGTATGTATGTACACACGTTTATTAGTTAATCACTCACGACTCTTAAAATTATTTTAAACTCGACGTTCTAACGTTCATCCGTCGAACGTCGGGTAGTACTAAACGAACAACGGAAGTCTCGTTTCGGTATATGCATAAATTGCACCAGGCTTCTCGCGTACTGGAACAAGAAATACACGCGTATGTATATAATTTACTGCGTTGCAGCACATTTTCCGGACCCTTGATATCATATTGCGATTGAACTGGTTTCGTGTTGCCCCGTGTGCGGACGGCCTTACAAAACACTTTTGCAATAGCAAAAACTTCAACGCGCACCGCAACCGTCTACACCCTCAATTTAATAAAACACTATACAGAAATATGGATCTTTACAAAAAAGCAGTTTTTCGGTCATGAGCTCTCCGACCATGTCTTGGTTGCACGGCCGTCGCCGACTGTAAAAATTTTGATCGGTCGTGCTATAGTTATCGTCTTTATATAAAATCTCTCTTACCTTAAAATTTCGTCAATAGGTAATCCACATTCAAAAGATGTCCTATACGCTTCCTCAAAGAGGTACTGTAAATAATAAAAAAATTCTTAATATAATATTTAGATGTATATAGATATATGTATGTATTTTTTTTTTCAGAAATGGCTTTTTATTGGAAAAACGATACTTTACCGGAATAGTAAAGAATAATTACATCCTTATGTGTCTGTTTTCACTTTTCTATACTAGGATATAAAGTACCCCCCCCCCTCCCAAGACTAGTTTCAGCCTCTCCTCTCAGGGCTGGGTACGGTCCTGCTTAAGCCATTTTATAAACACCTACAACCTACTTTATGTCACCTACCTTTATTAAATAGTATTAAGAAATTGATAATTTATCATACAATAAATGACATATTTTATATATTCTTTGTCACAGAATTTAATTCACAAACTTTTTATGCTTACTTATTTTTAATCAATCAATCATTATTATACTTTCAACTTCTGAGTCTGTAAAAACACTATAACAAAAAAAAACTTTACAAAAACGCTTATTTTTTTATTAACATAATATCTAGACCTATTTAGTTTACCTGATAAATAAAAGAGTAAAATAGAAATATTTTAGGAACATGGAATCTATTTGTTACTAAGGAACTCAATTAACTAATGGTGGGTTCATGCAGAAATTTTTAGTAATAAGAATAAGAATAGTAATAAGAATAAAAGTTAAACCTTCGTTTTATAATGACCCAGTTCATGCAGTAAATATAATTTTTAGTAATAATTTTAAAAATAAGGATTTACTGCATGAACTGGGTCATTATAAAACGAAGGTTTAACTTTTATTCTTATTACTATTCTTATTCTTATTACTAAAAATATCTGCATGAACCCACCTTAAAACTGATAGATAGTGTATTAAGTTATGAGTTTATTATTTCATTTAGCTACTGAATATTCTACAAAACTAATATTCTATCAAACAACCACTGAAAATTCTATGAGGTTTTATGAAAAAATGTTCTAGATGCAAATTTACGTAGGTACATAATATCAACTTAGTTCACTGACAGGATAGATATTTAATATGATATGATTTGTAACAGGAAGTAGGAAATCATTAGAATTGTTTGTTACTCAGTCAATGTACTACATAAATAGTTAAATTAATACTCTAGTAGCGAAAATATTATGGAATTAGTCTGAAAATAGTTTGATACCATTTATTTATTTAGTAGGTGATGTGGTGTAATAATTTATTTTATAATCATTAATATATCACTAATTTATTAACAATATCAAACATAAAATCAGCATATTTTTATGTTACATCTGATTATTTTTATGCAGACGTTGTAGACAAAAATTCGAGGCAGGTATTTCTATAGTATGTGCGCAATGGGCAAGAATTACATTTTCCTAATTACTTCAATTATTGTAAGTGAACTATATTTTCACTTATCACAATAATTGTGATATTTGTAGAAATAACGTTACTTACTATGAAAGTTGTTACATTTATTGTACCAGACGCAGCAAATGTATTTTCTTATACTGTTTTATCACCACAAAACTTTTTAAGCGCCTGTTAATCTGTAGGTATTGGTTATTGGTACAGGAAGTTGAAAACACTTTTAATAATTCAAAAAATAAGTTATGTGTATGCAACAACGATATTTAAAAACGATAAAATATAACAAAATAGAATTATATTAGCAAAAAAAAAACAACTTTCAACTTACCTTT
Source organism: Aromia moschata (assembly GCA_029963805.1). NCBI lineage: Eukaryota > Metazoa > Arthropoda > Insecta > Coleoptera > Cerambycidae > Aromia > Aromia moschata. The sequence goes on from JAPWTK010000942.1 coordinate 77,543, forward strand.
AACCTCGGATGAATATCGTTAGGCGGAAAACAGTCTTCCAGAGGAACTCCAAAATCAAACCTAACAGTCACATAAAAAATTAGACACGGTCACGTAAAAAATATATTAATTACCTTTTGCTGTGACGGAACAAACAATTCATTTTTAATGAAATGCGTTTTGTCAAATAAAACTAAAAAACTATAGGAAAGTCCGCATAATAAATATTTATCTACTGCTTCATTTTGAAAGCGTACAACTGATTCAAAATGAATATATGACCTACGATAAATTAACCCGAATGTACATTGGATCTACCAACTACCAACCTTAAACAAACAACAAAAATAATAAGATAAGCAAAATTTTCTTATACACATTAGGTTATGTTCATAGTCATGAAATATTTTTTGAAATGTTTTCCTTTCATTCTCATTTTCTAAAAGTGGACATAATAGCTGTAAAAAATTATAAAGATTTTTTTCTAATAGGTACGTTATAAGTTATAAATGATATTGCTAAAATAAACCACTATTTTTTATTTGTTTAAGGTGTTGGCGGCTTCCTTTATATTTTCAACAAAAAAACGTCCAAGTTTCTTAATAAAGTTAATGTACTTGAGGATCAAAAGATCTATGGAATTATTATTAACAAAATCGGCAATAAAATTTTATTATATGGAGGCAAATTTATAAAATTATTTAATATTAACGCAACTCTTACTTATTTTGATGAAATATCTCGTACAACTGCAAGTGATTGGATTTTAGATGCCAAATGGATTAACACTGATAAAGAAATCGCTACAATTTCTATGCACAATAGACTGCAAATATGGAATGCAAATTTGGCAATAGTAACAGAGTTAGAGTGTGAGGAAAAGTGCATTTTATATAGTGCCCATATATGTTATGAGGCAATTAACGAACTAATTATTCTATCAGGAACAGTCTTTAATGAAGTGCTTATCTGGAGACCAACAAAATGGAAAGACAAAATTTGTACTGTTTTGAAAAAGTTACAAAAACACAATGTAAGTATGTTATCACAGTAATGGAATGATTTGAATAATAAAGAAAAAAATTACTTTTAGAGCCCTGCATGTTTTGTATATTTTTTGTAATGTGTTTAGCTAATTTTATATTGATAATTATTATGTTACAGGGTGTTATATTTTCAGTGCATTATAACGAATCATCTGGTTATATATGTTCTTCATCTGATGATCGCTCGGCCATACTTTGGAAAGTAAACTCAAAGAGTCTATGTTTAGAACTGAAACAAAAACAAATAGAAATAAATCCCGTTTGTCAGGTATTTGGTCATTTGTCGAGAGTTTTTCGATGCCAAGTTTTGAATAATTGTTTCATAACAGGAGGAGAAGATTCTGTCTTAAACATCTGGTCCTTTGGTGGACAGATAATAAGAAAAATCGAAACTCATCAAGGAGGACCGATTTGGGGTTTAGACTGTAATGAAGAAAGCAATACCATTATAACGGCTGGAAGTGATTGTGGAGTAACCATTTTTCCAATTTATTCTGAATTTGTTGACCAAAAGATATCACTGCCAAGTGGTGGAGTACCGAAGGCAGTTGGAATTTTAGCCAGCAGTAGTTTGGTTGTCATGTGTGAAAATGGGGTTCTATACCGTGTGAAACAGAATCAAACGTGTTTCGTTGAAGCACTAAAAGATTTGCAAAGGTATTCACTTTTGGTTATGTCAGACTGCAAGAAGCTTGTGGCATTAGCAGGTTTGTGTACTCGCTAACTATAATTTTTTATTTACTGATTGTAATTAAACTTCTATAAATATATCGGAGTGTATATGTATCACCAGTTTGTGTGTGTATTATTACTCTGATATTAATGTAGTAAGCTTTACAGTGCAATTTGCCTAATAGTATCAATTTATTCAGTTATGTTATTTAAATTTATTATGTTTGGGAATTCAAAAAAACAATTTTAAATTTGTAATATTCACTATCATTAAATATATTGTTTTAGGATTCCAAGGACAAATTTATATCTTCAAGGAAGAAGACGTGAAATTAAAATTAATTAGTTCTTTTCAAACTAGGTGCAAATCAAGAATATTTTCATTGCACTGGTTAAATTGTAGAACTCTCATAATTTGTCAAGATGAAGGAAAAATGACTGTGATATATTTGAAAAAAAAATAAGATTAATCCAATAGCTACTTTCATTTTGCCACATAGCAAAGAAAGATGGTCGACGACTGCAGCATTTTTAAAAAATGACAAACTTGTAGTTGGAGACAGGAAAGGAAATATCCACTTATTCCAATTTGGAAAAGTAGATGCAATTCAGACTATCAAGAAAGCACACAGCCACTTAGGTGTAGCAAATATAGAGTTCGACAGAGAAACAATTAAATCGCTAGGTCGAAATGGTATTATCAAGACTTTTATTTTGAGAAACGACATATTGTACTTATTATCTTCTGAAAAGCTACCATTTACATGGCTTGCTGGGTTTATCGATTCTTTGTTATTAGCGTTTTCTGGAAATAATTTTGTTGTTTGGAGTTATAAGTCTAAACGATTGATATTTGAACAGTTATGTGGCGGTGGCCATCGATCCTGGGATTTCTTTAAAAATGACAATGTTTGCACTTTCTGTTATATCAAAGAAAAAATGGTAAATATCACAAGTTTCAATCTAAGCAATCTATTGCCCGTTGATATAATTGAAGGCTACCATGTAAAAAGAAATAAATGCCACGGAAATCATTAGAGTCTTAGATAAATTTCTCGTAATAGCGGGAGGCGAAGACACAACTTTAAGATTAAATTTGGCTGATGCTAAGAGTATGAGTAATTTGATGTCACTAAAATCACATCTATCAAGTATAAGAGCTATAACAAAGTTTAAGCTTGATACTAAACCCAATAAAACCAAAGAAAAATATTTATTGTTTACAGCTGGAGGTAGGGCACAAATAGTCTGTTGGAAATTGGTCATCCATATGGAAAATAATTTATTTAAGAATGTTGTTTGTTGTGAACAGCATTCTTACTACAAGCCGATTAATCCTGAAGATTCAGAAATGAGAATCATGGATCTATGTGTGACTGAAATTGACAATACATTGCTGTTATTTTGTGCCTGTTCAGACGGGAATGTTAAAATTTTTATTATTGATGTGCATAATAAAAGATATCATTTGACATTTTATCAAGACATGTTTTACAAATTAAAATGTATAATTAAACTACATATTATTTGTGTTCTATCCCATCATATTATGGTAACAATGGCTACCGATGGAAAATTAGTTTTTTGGGAAGTAACTGATATTTTTAAAACTCAAAGTACAATAAGACCATTTCATGAAATTAAGGTGCACCAGTCAGGAATAAATAGTTGTGCGTTTAAATTGTTAAAAGACGATTTATATTTATGTGTAACGGGAGGAGATGATAATGCAGTTGTTCTGAACTTAATACGTTTTCATGTGGACAGTAACAAAATAAAAATAGAGAATTTACATTCTTTCACAAGTACAGAAATACACTGTGCTCAAATAACTGGAATTTTCATTGGGCAAACATATTTTGTAACTGCATCCATTGATCAAAGAGTTGCCATAATGAAGTGGTGCACAGACAACAATCATATTACCTGTCAATATCTTTCAAAATATAATACATCGGTAGCAGACATACAAGGGCTTTACGGTTTTGAATTTCTTGATGAGACCGATGCTTTTGTATATGGGAAAGGAATTGAGTGTATTAAAATAAAAAAGTCAGAGACATTTTAATGTTAATAAAATCTTTATTTTTACACTGTCTTTTTTTTCACTAATAACATCAAGAAGTTATTTGGTATAGAAGATAGTTATTATATAGAAAATGATTATAAACTCTTCTGCAACTCAAAATGTGACTTACAGACAGTTTTTTACATGTGCTTTAAATACAAAATGAATAGTACTTTCAATTATAAAAAAGGGTTATAAGTTACCCAATGTGCCCTGCTTTGTTCCTTTTCAGATTTGTGACTGGTAAACAGAGACTTATAAACATCAGAGACATTTTTATCTTTAGCTACACTATAATCAGATTTGATTTTTCTAACTTCTTCGGCTTTGGTTACTTTGCCCGTAGCAATTACATTACCAATTTTAGACAAAGATGGATCGCTCACAGAAGTTTTCGCTTTTTTTGAGCCTTCCTCTGATTTTAAATTATATGTGGATCTTTTTAAGCTTTTTGATGTAGATTCACTATTATTGTCGCATGTATTAGGCCCTGCAGTTGTATCTGGTTCTGACTTAACCTTGCATTTTTTCTCCTTGTTTTTCTTATTTTTTTTGTTGCCTTATTTCCATTCGCTGTTTCATGATTTCTAAATCTTCATCGATTCCATTAATTATAACAATATCATCATTTTCAAATGGCTTTGTACATTTATGGCAAGTATTTGTACCAATTTCTTTCAAAGCACGTTCAGAGAATACACAACCACAGGACCATACTGCTACAAATCTAAATTTACCATTCATTTCTAGGCCTAAAACAGGGCAAATATACGGAACAGCTCTGTTATCTAAAGATCCTTCTCGTTTGTCTTCATCCTTCTTGAATTCTGGATTCACTGTTAATTTGAGGTCCTTCACATCCTTTAAACTTTTTATGTGTTTACATCCCTCGGGTAAAGTGCTGCGGTCAAGCAAGGCTTCAATTAATGCCATTTTACTGTAAAGTTTGCCTAAATGACACACGACGATGGGTTCTTGAAGGATTTCTTGAGTGATAGTACAACATCTCCATTTAAACGCAAGTTCTGCGTCTTTATCTTTAGCTTCAGGCTTCTTTTTCACTCTGACAAGTTCATCTCTCCTTGGGATGGTACCACCGTCACAACCCATTTCTACAATGGTAAAACAAATTCGTTACTCTATACCGTACTTATAACTTTAATAAAATACATAAATAATTTGTACATACCTAATTTCAACAGCAACTAAACCACCAATACAATACAAGTCACAGACTCAAGTCGGACCTCAAATCTCAAATGAAAAAATTGTCACGGAAAATGACACTACACAACGGGTGCTTTCCAATAACCCGCCCCCCCGGGCGCCCGGGGGGGCGCGGGGGGAAAAAGGGGGGGATTTCCCAAAAAGGGGAAAAGGGAAACCCGGGGGGGGGGGGTTTTTTCCCAAAAAAATGTTTGAAAAAAATTTTTAAAAAAAAAATTTTTTTTTTCTTCTCTTTTTTTTTTTTTTTCTCTTTTTTCCTTCCCCCTCTCTTTTTTTTTTTCTCTTTTTTTGTTTTTTTTTTTTTTTTTTTTTTTTCCCCCCCCCCCCCCCCGGGGGGGGGGGGGGGGGGGGGGGGGGGGGGGGGGGGGGGGGGGGGGGGGGGGGGGCCAAAAAAAAAAAAAAAAAAAAAAGGGGCCCCCCGGGGCCCCCCCCTTTCCTTTTTTTTTTTTGGGGGGAAGGGGGGACAATCTTGTCTCGGAATACCAACATTAGTCACTATAAAATCCCAAAGCCATTACCAACTTCTAAAAAAAATATACACATTTGATCTGAGGCCATTTTTATTGGCTCTACACTTGATTGGTTAATCGATCAAGTGGTAATAGTGATAAAATATATATATAGCAAAAATTTTGCAAAGCCCTTTATTAAGTTCTTCTGGCGACACGTGTTTTTACATGTTTTTTTTTTTTTTTAATTGCATTTTAATGTTTTTTCAATTTTTATAACCTTCTACTTGGTGATCCTTCGTCGTCTAATAATCATCCCCTAAAGTATGATGTTGGGATCATCCACATCATGCTTACGTGCGAAAATAAGAGAATTTGCATAATTTATTTTATAGATATGTAATCAGTAATTCTTTTAGTAATTCTTTAGTTTAGGTTATTAAGTGAATATATCTTTAAAAGTACTCGTATAATGTAGCGTAACAAATAGGAGATAAATAAATTATACTTTGCCCTCTTGAAATACTTCTGTCGCAGTTTGTACATATCTCTGTTAAAACCTGCGCAATATTTAGTATGGCCGGTCGGGTATGGTCGTTCTAAATCGTACTATGTTCGTTGTGCGGCGTAACGCTGGGAGAGCTGTATATTGTGTAAAACCGACATCCCACCTTTAAGGAAAAAAAACAAGCGGGAGGCGGCCACCAAAAAAGCAACCCCCCCCCCCCCGAAGGGGGGGGGGAAAAAAAGCCCCCCCCCCCCCCCCCCATAATTTCCCCAAAGGGGGGGGGGCCCCCCCCCCCCCCTTGGCGGCCCCCCCCCCCCCCCTCCCCCCCCCCCCCCTTTTCCCCCCCTCTCTTCCCTTTTTTTTTTTTTTTTTTGCCCCCCCCGCCCCCCCCCCCCCCCCCCCCCCCCCCCCCCCCCCCCCCCCCTTTTTTTTTCTTTTTTTTTTTTTTTTTTTTTTTTTTTGGGGGGGTGGGGTGTTTTTTCTCTTTCCCCCCCCCCCCCTTTGTTTTTTTTTTTTTTTTTTTTTTTTTTTTTCTTTTTTTTTTTTTTTTTTTTTTTTTTTTTTTTTGTTTTTTCCCCCTGTATACATATGTACCTGTACCTATCTTATTTTAATTCATAACACCATAAAAGAAAAGAAATGTTTTTTCAGAAAAATGAGACAGCTCGTGACGTCACATGAACAGTAATAAATTAATTTTTGTTATGTATTCTGGTAGTGTGTTAAATTTAATTTCATCCCTGAAAATTTCAGTTTACTTCCTTTACCTACTCGTTTCCTAGATAATGCAAGGCAGGTGGGGTTGACTTTTCACAGACTCACCCTGTATATTAAGTATGTTGATTTAAATGTCATGATTTAAACGGACGTCTTTTATTTGTTTTGTAAAAAAATTAATGTTGGCTGGGTCTGTGGACTAGATAAATACATCATCTGAATATAATTGACTTTCATTATTTGAAACCGTAATAAATAACTCAATGGATGTCACTCCAGGACTGGCTTTAAGAATATTGTAAAATATAATTCTACTATTATTTGCACTTTTCCATTAGGCCTCTAGACATATCAGTCTCTAGGGGTAACTCATTTCCCAGCTTTTAAGACATTAAAAACTAGAATCTTAACCCTAACGAAAACCAAAAAAATAAAAAAATCAAGGAATTAAGTGATTCCTTAATTAAGTCGACTGTCGTGACCCCAATGTTCCTGCACGTTAACATTCTAGGAAATGATTCTACTAAATTTGATGCACACAGGGCCATGGTAGACTGTAGATGCCTTAAGTCTTTTTGAATATGTAAGTCAAAAAGAGTACATATGGAAAAATAGGTGCATTCGATATTGCGTTTGATAGTCGGATAAAAGTCGAATAGATAAGAGATAAATAAGGTCCAAAAGATGTAGATGAATTTATTAAATTTAAAAACCAAAGGTCTAATGGTTTATGATACGAAACATTCGTTTGATTAGTTTCTAAAAGCCTCTGAATTATTTTACTATCATTGCCCTGAAAACGGTTCTGGTTTTATTCACATAAACGTTTATGCAAATTAATAACGTACGCGTATTCCTGACTTGACTTTAAGATTAGTACCTAAACAGTAAATAATTAAGTTTTTTTAAAACTCTGGCATACAGCCTATTTTGTACAATGTAAGATTCATTATTCTTTGAAACTTCCCCAAAGTTGTTGCAATTTTTATTGCGTGCAATCAAAGCTGTTGTTCGATCTACATTAATTAATTTTTATCAAAAGAGTTGTATAGGTACATTACCTTGTACAATAGGATTTAGTTTTTTGTCCACTACAAATTATGCGTATTATTAACTTTATTTATAAAGTTGGCATTCGGTCATTTATATTTCTTACAACAATAAAGTTAAAATTAATATATACTTCACATATAGTCTTAGTTAAACAAGAAAGAGGACAAGATTGATGGCTCTCAAATTATCAAATATCGGTGTCTACATCAGAACGTACATATGTATCCCTAATTAATTACAACTGTTCCAATTACCCAATTAATCGCAATTAATTAATTATTACATTAATTGCATGCAAAAGATCTTTTGGTGATTTGTTGTGGCATTAAAATTGCAACTAGTTGCATTGTACAAATTCCTTCTCAACTCCATTGTTTTTTTTACCACCTTGACAGGTATAGGGAAAATCAAATTCCTAATGAGCGATGTCGATTTTCATTTTGGGGTCTATTGGAAATAATTGTTATGTGGGAGATTGTATGATTGAAAATTCCTCATCAGTATTCCTAGTTTTGCTAAAACGAGTATAGGTAGATCATAATATGAAGTAGATATATAATCAAGTCCATTATCCAACGAGAAAAAATATTTTTTTGAATTAAATCCCACCTACATAATGTTATGTTTGTAATATATCTCGAAAGATTGGTCAATTATTTTCTCATTTTGATAGCACAGTCTAAATTAGTTCTGAATTTTCTATACGCTAAATACGCTATACGGCGAGCGACAAATTTGGGTCAGAAAAAAGAGCAGATCGATTAGGTACTAATGGTGGGGAAAGGGAGTTTTGGTTTTGGCAACTACTGAAAAACCAAAAAAAAAAATCTGTGTGCTAATATAGGACGAAGAATTGCTAAATTCGCTACTGGTCTAAATATCAAGAGCGTTCCGTTTTTTTTTTTTGTTATCGGAAGTCAGTTTGAAAATATGTAATCACTGTAAACTAAACAGATAATGAAATGGGAATGTTGGGGACATATTCTTGGAGCAGCCTTTTAAAGTTGGTTATAATGAATACAACCCAACCGAAAAAACGCATCAATCCGAAATTTAGCGTAGGGTCGTCATTTGATATGATAAAAGTTTTCAATGTTTCAAGAAAATATCGGCTAGTTTAGTAGAAAATATTTTCTTCCCAGCATTTTTTCAAATTCACAGTCTTAAATTGAACATTGAATAGGCTCCCTTGCTATACCCTATCATTAGGAGTATATCTTCATCAAATTAGGAGTATATCTTTTGACTTGTTTGTATTCTATTCCATCCTTATTTTCATTAAGGATGGAACTCGCGTTATGAATTTATCGGAAGTGAGCGCACTATTTTTCCAGAAAGTGATAGAGAAAAAATATTGAGAATAAAGTTGTGTATTTTTCAATAGTATATCTGAATATGTAAGTAAATATCTAATGGAAAACTGTGGGCTTTTGAACTCACCCATTGGTGCGTTTTCTTTAGGTACGTCGGGTTAAATAACCCCTCAAAGATAACAGCAGTTGCCTTCACAAAAACAAGGAGACTTCAAGGTCTGAAGGGACTTCACTTGTTGGGAAGTGAACTCTAACTGAGCAACGAGGGTAAGTACTTAGGATTAGTATTAGACCCTAGCTAAACCTTGGGGCTCACCTGGAAAAAACTACCAACAAGACTACTCGGGCCCTATAGGCCTGCAAACGTATGATTGATAAGACATGGGGATTAAAACCAGCAATGGCACTTTGGATATGGAAGCAATGCTGTGTCTTCCGGCTCTATACATTATGTTGGAGGCGGATGCTCTGACAGCAGCGTATATGCTAGAAATTTCAGGATATGGAGTAACCACCAGAAGAAGGGATTCCATACAGAGATATTAAAAAAATTAAAGCAAAACCGCATGATAAACTAATGATTTTTATTATTATAAAAAAAAATCGTTAAAATGTTAAAAAATGCGGTCGGTCGGATAGAATCGGCCAAGTCATAGTCTTCCACAAACTTTATCGGGTGATTTTACTGAATGAGGGAGAGTAAGACAACAGACACAGACCAGTTCAGCAGAACGGAACCATCTGGCATACATATGGGTCCAAAATGGAACAAAGCACTGGGCGGGTGCAACCAACAAAGACCCAGTGTGCGACATCAGCATAAACCTGGGGAACTGAGTACCCGTATTTCAGGCAGAAATAGCTGCAATATCCGCTTGTGCGCAGGAAATGATCAGGAGGTCTTATACAGCGTGACTCAGAGACACCAAGGCCATGGAGAGAATGAAAGAGCGGACTTTCTCGCAAAGAAAGGGGCTGGACTAAGGTTCCACTGATAGGGCCAGAAACCACCTGTGGTTTGGCCTATCGGACAGCCAGGAGGGCCATAAAGGACCTATTAAAAGAAAAACATATTTCTCACTGGGCGGAAGCTCCCGGGTTGAAACTATCGCGGATATTAATCGACGAACCATCCTGGGACAAAAGATCTTATAAATACCATTATTTTTTGTACACCCTGTATATCTGCGGCTCCTACCAGTTCCTCTACTCTCTCTAAATGCTCTAAAGAGATATGTACCTACGTAAAAAAATCCAAACCGATTCCAATTTCACTCGCATGCGTCCGCGTTCCTTTCCGCGATGGTCCCGGAATACCAATTAATCCAATCTGGATCAGCAGGCACCGACACCGTCGCAGGCCCATTGTCTTGCATATAAACGCGGTTGCCGAAAAAAGAAACTGGAACGCCGTGGACAACGTCGAAAGCGATTTTTTCCGCTTTATTTGCACCACGTTTCATGCGCGACCAACACCTCGGGCGACATGCGACTTTTGGCGGTCTTGGCGGTAGTCTCGTTCGTATCGGGGACGGTCTTCTGCGAGGAGGAGAAGGTCTTTCGGGTGGCCAGCTCCGATTCCTACCTGGAGGCGTACAAGGCGTCTCGCGGAGATAGTGTGAACGCTCTTTTGGACGACGCGGTGAAGATATCGGATAGGAATTTCTACGAGCCTGGCGGATATCCGTATCCGCAGCCTCAGTACGCAGCTCCTTCGGGTCCTTCTGGACCGTCCGGACCATCTGGACCTGACTACGGACCTCCAAGACCTCAGTGAGTAGCGGGAGTAACCTAAATATTCAATTTTTGAGTTAAATTGCTAAAATGTCGTACCAAAATCAGTGGCAGCTGGTGGAATTTGAAGTTTTCGTATTTTCATAACGGAGGATAGGACCCAGATTATAGTTTAGGAGGTGATTACTAGACCTATGTAGAGGGCTACAGTAACAAAAAAATGTCAAACAGAACTTGAGAAAAACCAATTTCAAAAAATGTGGGCTCACCAGAATCTCTTGGAAATGGATTGCAAAATATTTTTCGTTTTTGAGATTTTACAATAGAATCACTATATGGGTCATTTCACGCGAGATTTACAATGAAAATTTTAATTTGACCGAAATATTTTTTTTATTGTTCTTTACACCAAAATATTCGACACGTATTTTTTCTTTTTGGGGAAATCGCAAAAATTTCGACTTTATGAATATTCGAAATCTGAAGGTACAAAAAAACACTTCTTTTTTTGTTCGCTGCTTACTCGGAAAGCAGCAACCTCCAAGACCTCAGTGAGTAGCGGGAGTAACCTAAATATTCAATTTTTGAGTTAAATTGCTAAAATGTCGTACCAAAATCAGTGGCAGCTGGTGGAATTTGAAGTTTTCGTATTTTCATAACGGAGGATAGGACCCACATTGTAGTTTAGGAGGTGATTACTAGACCTATGTAGAGGGCTACAGTAACAAAAAAGATTTCAAACAGAACTTGAGAAAAACCAATTTCAAAAAATGTGGGCTCACCAGAATCTCTTGGAAATGGATTGCAAAATATTTTTCGTTTTTGAGATTTTACAATAGAATCATTATATGGGTCATTTCACGCGAGATTTACAATGAAAATTTTAATTTGACCGAAATATTTTTTTATTGTTCTTTACACCAAAATATTCGACACAATTTTTTCTTTTTGGGGAAATCGCAAAAATTTCGACTTTATGAATATTCGAAATCTGAAGGTACATAAAAACACTACATTTTTGTTCGCTGCTTACTCGGAAAGTACGGTACATTCGAAGAAAAAGCTAAGGCAATAAAATTTAGGATTTTTCTTCCTCTTTCCAGCCATGTGTTCAAAAAAAATTTTTGACAAATTTTTATTGTTTAATTAGCAACTTTTCATAAACAAATACACTTTTTTCAAAGTTGGACATTTTTTTCTCAATTTTTTTTTGCTATAAATATTGCTTAAACTATCAACAATTTACTGTAAAATTTGTAGAGTGGGTAGTCTGTAACTTTTTTAGATACAAATTTTTGAAGAGAGGCGAGCACGCTTGGAGCGCGCGATGGACGCGATGATTCTCGTATAAACTCGTCGCGACTCGCGGTTGTTCCTACAGACAGATGCATGTGATTCTGCATTTTTTGAGCCATCCTGCAGCAAGTGCGTCGCGTTTAACATTTTTTTATCAACAATGTCAGTTTCATTTAAAGATCGTTGTTGCAACCCTTTTAAAGAAAGCAGTCACACCAACAGTGTTAATAACAAAAATTTACGGCGCTCATCGCCTTCCTTGTGTAAAAATTGATATGTTTGAATGCAAACGATAAACTGTGCACATCGTGTAGACAAAAAATCGGAAGAATGTCCGATTCTGATTGTTGTGAGTATATTATTACTAAATTGCAAAATAATGAATTCAAATTATTATCGCTTGCAAATTTAATTCAGATATTAATTTAGGGCACATTTCAGACTGATCCTTTAACAAATGAATACAATAAGCACATTTACAATTCATAACAAGATTTTTCTGAACTTACATCTGATTCGTCATCAAAAAGAGAAAAGGTGTCATCGTCGCAAGAGTCTGAATCCGACAGCAAATTCAAATCGGTACGTTGAGATTCGAAACGCACTAAAAATTTGCAAACGATAATAATGCACATCACATTAATACTTTGAATTCATTATTTTAAAATTTAGGATCCGTTTCAAAGATCTCCTGGTGGGTTACGAATTTTTTTGAAATTTCTTTTTCGAAAATTTGATGTGGGTCCCAAGCTTCCTTACGAAAATGCGAGATTTTCAAATTCCATCAGCCGCCCCTGACTCAAATACTTGTCGTTTGGATCTCAAATTAAACGATTAGTTTTTGACTTACTAGCTTAAATTATAAAATTAGAAATTACTAATTTTTTCTGAGGTTGTTGTAAATGTTCATATCCATTGTGCATATTATACGAGATGTGTAAATTGATGAAAATTTGATGAAAAATGATTTTTTAAATTGTTTTATTCGAATATAATTACAATTCAGTATTGTCTCCTTCAAAATAACTTCCTTGGCAAGCCACACAGCGCTGGAGACGGTTCTTCCATTCCTCATAGCAGTGCTGGAACTCATATACTGAAATAGCCTTCAGCCGGTCGGTTACAGCCGTTTGTCGTTTGAATGTTTTAAATGGTCCCAAAATGACGTCCCTGAGGTGATTTTTCAATCCCGAGAAGAGAAAAAAGTCACAAGGACTCAAGTCAGGCGAATAAGGAAGCTGAGGAGCCACAGGAATGTTTTTACTGGCTAAAACTCGTTTACTGAAATGGCTGTGTGACAAGGCGCATTATCGTGATGCAACATACAGGTGTTCTTGATGTTTCTCTATAAAAGTGTTGACTTACTATTTGGCCTGGAGGCACAAACTCTTTGTGGACAATTGGCTATCAAAAAAGCAAATCAGCATGCATTAGATCTTCCACTTGCACATTCTTGCATTTTTTGGTCTTGGAGAGCTTGCTGTGTGCCATTCCATGCTTTGGCCCTTGGTTTCCGGGTCGTACTCAAACACCCAAGTCTCATCACTAGTAATGACACGTTCCATAAAATGGGGATCATTTTCAATCGATTCCATAAAGTTAAGACACTTTTCCCTCCTGATGTCCTTTTGTTCCTGCGAAATGTTTTTTGGAGCCATTTTTGCGCAGATTTTTCTCATTCCCAATTCGTTAGTTAAAATCTGATTGTACAGCGCTGTGATTCAAATTTAACTCTTCCCCAATCACTCTTGTTGTCAACCGACGTCTGAACGCACAAGATTCCGTATTCTATCGACATTTTCATCAGTTCTTGAAGGCCTTCCGCTGCGTGGTTCATCTTTAATCGACTCTCTTCCTTCTGAAAATGCCTTAAACCACCGAAAAACCTGGGCTCTTGAAAAAACACTGTCTCCGTAGGCGTGTTGAAATTTTGGAAAAGTATCCGTTGCGCTGTATCCAAGTCTGAAACAAAACCTGATAGCACAAAATTAATGTCACTCATTTTTAAAACGCACTAGAAAAAAACAGTTTACGAAAACAGTCACAAAGAACAAACAAATGACTCTAACAAGTCCCGTCTCCGCAGTGTTGCTAGATCAAGTGCTACGTTGCCAGTCTCATTACTTAATTTATATACCTCGTATGTATTATCTAACGGAATTTTAAATGTGCTTACGATGTACAAGGCCTCCCGATTTATTGTCTCACTGCCGATATCTTACTTTGAGGTGGAACTAAAATTAAAACGCTGAAATTATGCAGAATTTTTCCAGAAATCTGAATTTGGCATGGGATTATTATAAAGGGTGTTGTTAAAAGAAATCCTAAAAAAAAAACTGACTTTTGGAAAATTATTAAAGTCGAATTTTAATTCGGGATACGGGATATTAATATAAAGTATACGTACCACACAAGAAGGACTCTAAAAGTGTCTATTACTTCATCGGTTTTTTGAGTCACCTTATATATTATACATGTTTTCCATGAATTAACAAATATGTAATTTTGTATAGTTATCTTTATAAATAATGAAACAATTTATTTCAACTATTTAACGAACGACAAGCGAAATTACAACTCAAGAGACATTTTTTTACTTTTACATATAAATATATAATATATCGGTAGACTCGGGAAGAAGAGAGGAATCGAACAAACTTATAAAATGATACTCATTTATTAAGCCGTATTTGCTTATTAAAAAATTATTTATATGTATATGTAGGCTGATACTGGCGTATTCGCCATATACTTAAAAATTGTCCCAGTTCTGTGACCATTTGACGTCACTATTATCAGTTCTTTTCATTGGTATGCATTTTACAGTGCGCTAGGCTATAAAATATGTCAACCGTTAATATGCCAACTCGTATTCATTCCTAAAATAGTGATATCACTTTCGTTGAATGCTCATAAAGAATATTTTTATTTAACTGAACGAAATTTAAAAATTGTATTTAGGTTAGCGATCATTACAGAAGACGTTTTCTAATCATTTAAACATGAGTCAGTTAATAACTGAAGACGATAATTGTTTTAATAGCTAACAGGTTCTCATTATGGTTTTCTCTTTGTTCCTCATAAATTTAAAATTGATTCCAAACTAACCTTGTTATACTTGATGCATTGGTATGAGACGTGCTCGTATGAGAACGTTATATGAGTTGTACTTATAATTATACCTAATTGTAATTATACTTAAATAGGAGACTGAAATAAGATAAACAGGAAACATGCTTAAATAAAGTTGGAATTCTCATGTTTTTGTAACGAACTATGGTGCCCACACCAAATTGTAGGTGTTACTAGGAGACCTAAATGGAAATCTATAATATAGACATCCAAAAAAAACGTCATCAAAGTTGGCCAAGAAAAAAAGACGTATTTCTATTCTTATTCGAATTTATAACATTATTTACTTGTCAAAACTGTCACATCATATGACAGTTATTGTTTATTTTACAAATTGTGACAGTCACTTGTCAAAAGTTTGACATAACCGAAAAGCTTAGACATGACTGCTATTTCTATCTCTCTCGTTCATAGTCAGAGTTGATGACGTTTTTTTTTGGATGTCTCCATATAACTTACTAACGAAACAAACTAACTAACGAAAAAAATATGTAAAACAATGTGTGCCCCACCAGAAGATCTTGGAAACGGCTTTCAAAATGTATGAAACTTTTTATTCAGACCAATAAGACAATAGAAAGTCTTTTTGTATATTTTTTTTAATGTCGAACTATGAAAAAAAAATATGGTAATTCGATTCGTTATTTCACCAAATAAATTCGTTTAATTTCGTTTTTAAAATTTTGCAATCTTTAAGCAACACCAAAATTTAGGAAAAAAGTATGAGGATAAAAAGTTTTTATATTCACTTTGCTTCACTTGGTAATTGTGAAAAATAAATAGCAAATATTTTTACACTCCGTTTCCATGATCTTCTAGTAGAGCATACATTTTTTTAACTCCAATTTGGGTTTGATAATCACATCTTAAGATATGATCTGGGTCCCATGCTTCCTACATATAAGAATTTCAAATTCCACCAGCCGCAACACAAGCGATCCAATATTATGCTACAAATACTAGCGTTACAACCAAACGATGTCTTCTGCAACTTCACAATATTACCAAATAATTCCTCTAGAATATTCCTCTGGCATATAGGAATTTTCCCGTGACATAATCAGAGAATTGTCAATAATTGACATAAACACAAATTGACAAGAATTGACTACCATCCTTAATAGCAAGAATGCGGACGCTGTATGTAACATAATTAACTTTTCAGCACGTATTTACTGAGATCATCTGGCAAAATAGGGACCAAAATCATGTTGGAATAAAACACAGTTGCACACAAGCACCGTTTGGTTCTAACCCTAGTACCTACACAGTCTCCTTCGGTAGCATATAGTTTGAAAAAGAATCACGTGAACTTTGTGATAGTACATAGGTGGGTACTACCTCTTATAATGTATGTCCTTTACTTTTTTATGTATATATAGTTTATTATTCGAAATAGAATAATAACTACTATCATTAGTTCATCAACATATAAAATAAATTCATAAGTTGATTTTGTATTATTTCATTTTTGCCATTTTGCAAGTTTAAAACTTGCAAAATATGAGTTGTAAGTAGGAACTCGGAAATCCGAATGTTGTAGTAATCTGGACTAGTATGTAGGATACTTTGTAATTCGGATCCAGTGGTTTTAATAATTCGGATTTTCTTGCTAGCCATTTATTTGATACAAAACTCGTAAGAACCAGTAGATCAGCAATCAGCAGTACCAATACAAGAAGCTGACGGTTGCGTTTCCTGTCTCATTTAACCTTATACCTTATATATTTTTCATTGCTGGTTCAGTTCACTATTAGGCATGAAGATGTTATTAAATGTTTCTCAGTGGGATTGCAATGGGCCGAAGAAAATGAGTTCTAATTAGACCACACTGTTGCTCTAAATTTATGTACTGTTGTTATTAAATGTTTCTAAGTGGGATTAAAATGGCTCGAAGAAAATGAAGTCTAACTAACTAACTAACTAACTAAAGCGCACTGTTGCTCTCAAACAACTTACAGAAGAAACCGTTAGGTATTAGGCATACAAGTGTTCTTCAGCAAAATAAAATAACATATTTATATAATAATATTAAAATATAATAATATTAAAATTTTATACAATATTTTTCAAAGGATAACAATGATTTTAAGTTTTCATAATTGAATGTTTTGTTGTTTTTTTAGTCTTTTGCGTCTAATATAAATTTAGAAATGACTATCTCAATAATAAGGAATTTTCGATGTTCCGGATCCATCAAGTTTTAATTAGTCTGGGTGTACGAGTCGCTGCTGTACTTATTAGTACAATTAGTGAAATAAATAGTTACCTACTGATAATATTTTGATTTTAAAATATACATTTTAACCTGATTTATTTAAGGTACGGACCTCCAAATCCGGGACCTGTCTATGGCCCCCCAAATCCGGCTCCCGTCTACGGCCCCCCAAATCCCGCCCCACTCTATGGACCACCGAATCCACCCCCAGTTTATGGCCCACCGGCTCCACCCCCGTGTACAACGCACCTTCATCGGTCCAAGTATTTTACGGGATGCCCCACGCCATGCTCAGCATATGGGACAAGCTGAAGCTGAAGCTGGACCTGTTCACCATAGGAAAGATCCTCCTTAAATTGGTCATATTTAAGAAAATCGTCAGCTTCATCGCCATCATCTTGCTGCTGCTCTTTATTCCCTACTTCAAGAATAAAGGGTCCTCCTCCAACGAAGACGACGACATGATGAGGAGAAGCATAGGGCTGAAAACGTCCGGTAGGTGAAATATTGTTAACTCCTATTAGTGAGAATGAAGAGAAAAAAGATAAAGCATGCATTACAGGCAATCTAATTTGCAGTTTAATGCAGTTTAAGTTAAAAATATTTGTCGATTTCTATAAAGGAAATCTTAAAAAATCGACATATTATAGGTACTATAATAAATATAACTCAGTATCTAGTTTTCATCAAAATATGTATACCTGTGTTTTGTCTGTGTTGCACATAGTCTTTATTTTTCTAAAAATAAAAAATCCGGTGAAGTCCATTGTGAAATTTATTCAAAGTTTTATAAGTTAGTGTTAAACAAAATGTTTTTTGGTAGTGTTATTTTTCAAAAGTTAATATAATTTCACCTTTTTGCCTTTTCTGGTTTATTGTTTTAATAAATTATTCATAAATATAATATAATCTTTTGGCTCTCAGATCTAGTTTTTTTATTTTAAAAAATTTTTGAAAATGTTGCTTTTTCAAATTTTTGTTATAAATAATTTGATTGTTGCAGGAGATGAGGAGGTAAATAAAGGTATTAAACTAACTGGAGTAGAAATAGGTAAAGACTGTATGGTTTGTAAGGGGGAGAGGAAGTGGTTCTAAAGGGGGGAAAAGGGCGGAGTGGTCAGTCAGGAGGGTCATGAAGGACTATAAAGAAAAGACTAGCCAGGCGTTTTTAATTAAAGGGAAAGGCTCGGGGAGCAGGGGGGGGTTGGGGAGGTTTCGATGGGGTTAAAAAGTGACGGTATTAAAATTCTAATTTCTAGGAAGGATTGGGATAAAAGGGGTACCTCCCAACGAAAATAAATTTGGGTTTTTCTGTTTTGAGTAAATAAGTCAATATGTAGTTTCTTTTTTTCCTTATTCGGTTTTTATGTTTTTTAATTCTGGGTGCCAGTTAGATGGTGTTTTTTTTGTGGTTTACTAATGGTCTGAAATTGTCGAGTTTTTAGTTTTGGGTTTTCCTTTTTTAAGTGTGTGATATTAATGTGGTTTCCTTTTGAAAAATTCATGTTTATTCATGTCATAAGGTTTCCCCGTGGCTCGAGTTACTGTTAAATTGGGCCTCTTAGGGACGTTTTTTAACATCAGTTGCGTTGGGTTACTTAAAATTTTTTTTCAGTTTTTGTACTTCTGGAGTTTCCGGTTTTTTGTTTCATTTTGTTTTCCTCTCTTGTCCTTTTTATAATAGTAGCAGGTTCCAATCACCTACCTTCCCTAAATTCCTCTTTCGGTTCAAAACATAAATTGTGGAGGAAAACGGCTTTGTTTTCTTTTCTTTATTTTCTTTGAATCTTTTCTATTAAATTTTTTTCTTCATTTCTTCTTTGAAGAATGTATAATAGAGTCCCATTGGTCTTTTTTTGGCATAAAAAAAGATATTTTAAATTCGTTATAAAAATTCTTATATAATAGTTTCGTACGATTGTTGCCTGCTTGACTTCATCTTTGGAGTGTCTTTCCACTTCATCTCTCTACTGGATTTTCTGTTGGCTATATTGGTTATTAATTGGTTCCGAATTTTTTGTTTAATAGGCCTTCTCTCTATCAGGGGTTATAAGTCCTTTCGATGTTGTTTAATAACATTCTTAGGTCGGTTGTTTTAACCAACATTAAATTGGGCTCTATAAATGGTGATTGCTCTTCGCGTTTGGTTTTGGGTTCTTTTTTTAAATGCTTCTTTGCAAATCTTAAATTCCATTTCGTTTTTCTGTTTGGAATTTTCATGGCTTGAGTCTGCATTTGGAACTGGTGGTCCCATAGTTCTAGCTCCTTTTTTTCTTTTTGAACTTGATGTATACTCAAGCCTGCGTTTCTTCTAGTTTTGCAATTGCTTTTTCCAATTCGGTTGCTTCTTTTTGCCTTTTTTGGGGTCTTTTTATTTCTTATGGTGGTCTTCAGAGAATTTTCTCAGAGTTTGCAGTGAAGCTAACGAGGTTCGGGTCCGCCGTAAAGGGATATTGTCCTTTTACTAAAGCTAGTTTCCGGAAGTCAGAGTACTAAAGGTCAGTCAAGTGTTTAAAATTTGAAATTTACAGTTATTCATTCCTTTAAATCACATATTAGTGTTGGTCTTTGACTTTTCACGTTGGGTGTCTTCTTCAAGGGGTTAGTCAGCTTCATTCAGTCAATACAGATGTATTCATGGTCAAGAATCTCAGTTTTCGTCCTTTTGGTATTGCGTGGTTTTCTTATTTTATAATTAGGGGGATTGAGTTTTTTAATTTCAATGGTTTTCTCTTATTATTAGTGGTTTAGTGTTCTCTTATTTTCTCCTATATCTTTATTTTTAATAAAAATAAATTTTATATATATTTATTTTTATCAAATTTATAAATAAGATTAGTTACTTATCAAAATTTTATTAAATGACTTTACGAAAGAATGTTACTTTACTAAATTATTATAAGTAAATAAGGAATTCTTAAATTAATAAGTATATTTTTTATGAAATAAAGGATTTTTTCTTATTATTATTTTAAGAAGTTTATGATTAAGAAAAATGCCTAATAGTAAAAAGATCAGTATTAGTGTTATTAAATATTAGCTTTTCTTTTTAGAACTTATTTTAATTAATTCCAAATTGTGTAGCTATAATGTATTCACAAAGTTAAAAAATCTAGTAGTATGAATTATTTGTGATTTATTCTCATAAAAGTAAAGTGGTTTTTGTACACATTGTATATTATCCCAAAAATAGATTTTTGAGTTGTGTACTTTTCTTTCACCGACATATGTATCCTTTACATATAGCATGAACTGACAAGTTCTTGAATGTATTGATACTACACAGGATGTCTCTGAAATGATTGTGTGTACAACCATTAACCACAAATTCCTTAGGCGAAAATAAACCAATCTAGGTAAAATTAGTTATACCCAAAGTTATTTCGTTTGCCCGCTAGAAAGAGTCGAAATTAAGATAAATAAATACTCATAAACAAACTGTACTTCTCAAAACGTTCACGGCTGCAGCTACAAAATACTTTGAGGTTTTGTCTACTGCAATCAAGGGAAACGTTACTGTTGCTGCGTTGTAATTTATAAAAGGCAGTGCTCATGTAATAATCAATTTAATTATCACAATAAATGCTCAAAATGTCCTTCGTTTTTCTGAATTAACTCCTTTCAAAAAACTAAACTGTACTATAACTCCTATTTTATGTGTAAGGTTGGGAGTGTTTTGAAATAATTTGCTGCATCTAAAATTCTCTAAAGTACCTCGGCTTCTGTAGCAATGGGAAAAACTTTTTATTCCAAAAAATTTTCGATTTCAAAAAGCGTCCCATAAGAAAAAGTCGAGAGGCGTTACATCGGGTGATTTTAGTGGCCAATTTATTGGAGTACTCTTTCCTCTTTCAATCCATCTATTAGGATAGGATTCATCTATGAATGTTGATGCTAAAGTGGGGTGGATATCCATCATACTTAAACCTTAAACCACATTTCTTCACAAAGTTGTACTAAAAGATAAGTAAGTAGTAATAATTGTAAGTGGAGATAACCATTTACAATTATTTGTTACGTTATCTCTGTTTCGTGAATGAAACACAAAGTTTCAACAAACTCATTTTCTATTGGAATAAACAAAATAATAATAATTACACTTCAGTGTATCATAAATCTGTAATTTTTTAGAGAAATGAAAATGATTTTAAAAAAATATAAGCTTATCAACAAAAAAAAAAAATGTTAATCATAGAAACCTGAATGAAATCTACCTATGTTTGTTATTTCATCTTAAAAAAAAAAAAGTGTTTTAAAACAAACTTTGATTAACACGAAATCACATACCAAAAATGATGAAAATATACTGCGTTATAACAAAAAAGAGTTATAACAAAAAAACTAAAATTTTATTTTAAAAAACTTGACTTTCTCTAGGGGCCAAACAATGTGAGTTTGGATATAGCTAAATTTACCTAGATTGGATTTATGTTTGCCTAAGGAATTTGTGGTTTACGATTGTACAGTAATGCAAGGGACACCTTGTATAGTATGGTAAGAACTACTTTGCACTACTATCACTGAGCAAATATACTTTGGATTATAATGGCATCCTACGACTTTACGTTAACTTGTTCATCAAGTTAATCGATGATTTTTTAAGGGCTTTTTCTGATGCTACCGTTGTTTTTAAGAAGCAACCCCATGATCTGCCACATTTTTTTTATACCTCCGAAATTCAATATGACCATTGTTTTATTTAAAATCTGAATGCATGGCGTTAATCAGGACTCTTCAAAACACCCATATGCGAAATTTAAATGAAAATATACAAGGCGTTTCTTTCTATTCTTTTCTAAAAATCTTCTCTCTATTCTATTCTAAAAATTGAGCAAAGTATTAAATTTGAAAGTTGCCAGACGAGTCAAGTGTGCTATGGAATTATATCAAGACAGTTGAATGCCTATTATAATTTTTGTTATGATTTTTTTAGGAGAAGAACGTCTTAACAATGTATCTACCTTTGTGTTGGAAGCCATAGAAAACTTTTCGAAAAGGAAGAACGAGTCTGTGCCTTGTGACAGTATATTTTGCAGAGCGCAGAGGGTTTTAACAAAAGTGGATGATAAATTGTCGTATCAGACGTAAGTTACACCAATGGAGAAATTAATTTTACAGACTTTTTATCTCTCCTTGTTTTTCAGGTTGGCAAAGTTGTACTCCAAAGACCTGTAGTATTAGTACTTATACCTAGACAATAAATTAGTAGTTTAAGTATTTATTGAAATTATTTATAATTTATTTTTGTAAGTACCTACCTATAAACGAAATAAAAAAAAAAGAAAGTAATGTTGTCTGTTTTCTTTTGGTATATTGTTTTATTCTCATTATATTACAGTCCGGTCCTGATCAATAATCAAATTAAGCAGTGTTTCTCACAGTGAGTCACGACCTCAAATGGGGTGGCAAAGCAAAATTGAGTCGCGATAATTTTATTCAGATAGATACATGAATTTAAAGAAACGTAAGTCGCAATTTTTATATCTTTATTGATATCTGAGGTTCTGAAACAAATCTCATGTTAAAAAGGAGTCCTGAATGAAAACAGTTTAAGAAGCGCTGACATAGAAGCGAAGGTTGGGCGATGCGATCAATGATGACAGCTTTATATTATTTTGGATCCATACCTTTAAAGCAAAGTCTCACACTATTTACGTAACAAAAGAGTTAATGGAAGAACAGAAATCTGACAGCAACTACTCATCTCTCCATTATTTTTATTTTTCCCAAACACGTCCTCTGTAGGTTATACAATAAAATGAAGTTGCACAGAAATCCGTCGATAAATTACCAAGTATAAATGACAAAAAATTGTTTTTTCGTAAACTAAACGATTTCCGACAACAAAGTTTTTCCTGAAAATGTACAGGGAAGCTGAAACTTTATCATTTTCATAGAAGAAGTACTCAATAATATCGGTTTCAGATGATATTAAATGCAAACAATTTGTAATTCGCCGATACAGACTCCGTAGGGATAACTATAAGAGTAATTGTATGAGGGTTGTTTCTCGGGAGGGTATGAAACATCTTGGGGTACACCAAACTGATCGTGAGCATTCACAACTATGATTTCAACTAAGATAAATACCACGAGTATGATTTAAAATACCTATAGATGTGACTTTGACCTTCCTTTTGTATTAATTCTTTTGTAATTACATTTTTACATTGTATAATAATTACATATCTAGTATAAACTTCTTTAAGCGCAACATTTATTTATACTACTTTCAAACAGATTACAAAAATGTATTCATATTTAACAAATTACGATAACCTATCGTTAATTTCGAATAAATAAATAAATATACATTTATAGTACTTCTATTTTTAATTGAAAATGATAAATACGCCTGGGGAACAAAAAAAGCGGTGCAACTTTATGATTCCATGGGCGTGCATATATCTTTTATAAATTCGAAAATTGTGAAATAATTTTTTTCAATCAAATCAATATAGGAGATTAAAATTAGCCTGCATACAAAACTCTTAATATTTGTAATATAAATTGCTGTAAATAATGCTCATTTACCCAGACAATCTCAAAAAATTGTCTGTTTTAATAAACCTAGCTGAAATATACGTCACTGGCGTCTTAAACAAGTCAGAATTACTAATGTCGTAAATCATTTTAACGACGTCGTAAAAATTGTATGGCAAAGTGGACCGAATAAGTATTTAAGCAATGTATTAGATGCAGAGTAGTCTAATAGTCTAATAGTTGGTTGACCGGTGTTACCGCCAGTGGTTTACTCTGTGCCGCCAGCAGTTGGCCGGCCAGCAGCGTAGCCGGCTCTTCAAAATTTTCTTAAGTATAGTAATATATATAGGTACATAAAGTTGTTTTAATTTATAATTATTTTTTCCAGCAATTTTAAACGCTTTATTTTAATGCTAAGTAATAAATTTATATCTATGTATTTTTTTTAAAATATTTCCAAACTAGCTTTCTAAGGACGTCACGAACTAACAGTTTACTGAAGTATGAAGTATACTTGTATAGTGAGCTTAACAATTTTAGAAAAATATATATGACAACCTTGCTTTTTTCTATCTATTTTCAATTTAGAATGGAAATTGTATATATGTATGTGGATGGCATGTTTGGAATATTTGCGAAAACATCAAATATTTGGACAAATACAGCGATACTCAAACACAAATACGCTACGTCAAGTGAAGTGCCGCCATTACAGTTCGCAATTTTTTTATCAGCAAGAAAAATTGTAGCAATTTTTATTGCACGCATGCGTATTTATGTTTGTTCGTGCAATTTCTTGCAGATAAAAATTGCAAGCCCGTAGCTATAATTATTGCGGCCATTTGCAATTTTACGTGTTGCCAATTGTTTGACATAACCTCAATCTTAACCTCAATAATCGTTTGTATTGTGTTTTGTAATATCTAAAATTTCTGTATTTTGTGGTTTTCTGAATTTTCTCTCACTGAGATTGATTTAATCGTCTCTATTTTGTTTAAAATATTTTTGTATTAAATGAGTTTATCACTTATATTTTGGTAACAGTGGCTGACAACTCAAATTAGGAATAAAAATTGTAAACTGTAAAGTGGCACCGAAATTTCTTGCGCAATAAAAATTGCAGCAAGAAAAATTGCGAACTATAGGTAAAACAAGATAAGCGTTACGCCCCCTGGTGGTCGCTCAACAAACTAACGACTGGAACATCGTTTATTCAAACTTCCATTTGAGTGCCATTGTGTTTTGAAAGTTTTCCGTTTATATTTGTGTTGTATTCATTAAAAATTATTATATTAGCGTTATTTTGTGAGTATTATAATTATAATCAATCACTATTGTTGTGTACCTCGCTGTTTGTCCTGGATTAAGAGGCATCCCCAATTAACTTTTCATATATTTCTTGAACAAGAAAAGCATCAAGTTTGCCTTATAAATAAATTTGGTCAAAGGAACGTATAGACAAGCACAAGGCTTGGATATTAAAACTGAGGATAGGAAAGCCCGTCAGTAGATTTATGAGAGTCTGTTCTCTTCATTTTGCTGAGGAGAATTAATTTTATCGATGTAAGTTTTAGTATTTTTTTAGGGTAATGGACATATATTTATCATTATTATTTTTCAGTTCAGCTAAGTATTTTAAAAAGCGAAAGATACTGAAAAACACTACAGTACCTTCAAATTCATGAAGTTATGAATGACCTGCATCATTTATTATATATTTTATATAATAAATGCCTGCATTCAGAACATGTTCACCCTCATAAACACACTTTGAATTTACAGTGCCATCTAAATATTCCATATCTTTCAAGATACTCAATCTAATGTCTGCTATTCTACTTAAAACTGTTTTCAATTAAAATATTAAACAATTTTGTAAAAAAAAACACGTGTATACCTTAAAGTATTTATTAAAACTTTTCAAAATAAACCGATCCAACCTAAAAATGTATCTTCCATAGGTATCTGCTATCAGTCTAAAATTCAAAAGAAAAGCACTACAATTATGCTAGCAACTTGTAAACAGTAAACCTTGATCACAATAAGTGTTTTAGGCAGTAAATAGTCAAATACTACACATAAATAATAAATTAAAGCGGCAACTTGAATATAAAACACATTTAAAGCAATGTAAAAACAAACGGCTAATGTCCCAATCGTTAGTTCGCATTTTTTCCGCACTGGCGCTGGCATCTTAAATTCTGACGCCTATACAGCGGCCTTAAAAATGACTAACTGTGAAGCAGCCTTATTGAATTAAATGGTCAGCAACCAACGGGGTTGCTAAATTGATAAATACCTACTTGTATGTAGTTAGTGGTTCTGGTTCTTAACTAAGTCTAAGTCCTCCAATACCAAGGGCGTAGCCAGTATTTTTCTTTGGGAGGGGGGTGTCCAATGCAGGCTAAACAAAAAAAGCAAAAAAAAAAAGACGTTGAAGACAAGGGCAAGCGCAATCCCCCGACTATTTTGGTTTCTACTTCACCATTTGGGGGGACGATCGCCCCTATCGCCCCCCCTTGGCTACGCCCTTGTCCAATACCTCTATTTAGATATTTTGTTACCTTAAGATTAATTGTTTTACGGATGTTTCTTTATATGTTCTTTACATACGCGGTAGAATTACTTAATAAAAGTAAAAGTATTAAGACAAAAACACATAATTCAGGAGTGACGTCATAATGGCTGGTAATATTTAGAACTACCGCAAAAAAAGTTACCGAAGAAAAGGAATGACAACAAAATACACTCAACATCCACATTTCCGAACTTTTACGTTCCGCAGACCTCCACATTTCCGAACTCTCGTCACCTCGGGATTACCGAACTGCTGGCGCATGCGCAAAGGGTTTTTCTGGCTCATTCTAGTACTTTTTTTTTGTTTTTCGAGGTTTTTATGCAAATGTAATACATACATACATACATGTGTACATGTTAATAAAAGAACGCTTTTCTAAACAAAAAAATGTCAGGTGCAAAGGAGAGAGTGATGCAGGTAATTATTTTGTAATTCAAAGTAAAGGTTTGTTTTATTGAACATTTTGTTGACGTAACCTATAATAATTTCAAACTGAAATGAAAAATTATGAGAAAATATGTATTTTTAAGAAAACCGTGATACAAAACAAACATTATTGTCCTGTTTATTTGCAGAGAAAAGAACCTGCTAAGAGGTTAACCTTGGAGCAAAAGCTGGATTTGATAAATCACGCAAAAAATGGTGTTAAAAATGTTGATCTATGTAAGATGTACAATATTTGTACAATCGTCAGTGGAAGAAATTCTTGGAAAAAAGAAATTTACTTGAAAAAACTGAAAAAAAGACGAAAATTGAGTGGACGGATTGATACAATAAAGTGAACCGGTACTTATGATACGCCATTTGAAAGAAGTGTTTTTCACTGGTTTGTACAAAGAAGCTCTTGTCTCAGGTGTGCTGCTGAGGGAGGGCGATTTCCTCTTTTGCTGAATTCTGTGACAATCGAAATGTTTGATAACAATCGCATTAATGTGTACATTTTTTTCTCATTTCAAATTTCGAGGTTTTTTGTCGTCAACCAATCAGTGACAAGTTCGGTTATGTGGAAGTACAAGTTCGGAAATATCGTGAGAAAAATTTGGAAAATTCTGGGGTTTGGGAAATTTGGAGTTCGGATATGTGGATGTTGAGTGTACAGATGTGCAAGATTCTCTATCTACTGATTAAGATATCTATGAACAATGAACATGAACTCTGTGATAAATCCAGGTTAGGTATGTTATATGTTTTGAACGATTAACCTAAAAGAATAAACGATATGAAATATGTGGTTGTTTTTTGTAGTGCATTATTAAAAATATTTTTTTATAAATATATAGGTATACATATTTTCACATAACCTATATTATATTTCCATATTCTTAACAATTGTTTACAGAGGCATTTACCCAGATATATTTACATACATATTTAAAATAATTATCTTTCCTTAAAAATGACCGTCCCCCTTTTAAAACACCCTGAATTGCGCTTCGGCGCTATTACATTTTTTGCAAAACAGCATAAGGAAGATACCTGTGGAAGCAATGGTTTACCACTTACACCAAATTCAATTATCATATTCGGTAAGGCCCAAATACTAAAAAACAATAAGAAGTCCTTACTTGTGCCAATATTTGGATATAATTAGGGGCAAACATGGTGCGTATTAACTGGCAAATTTGAAAAATATTTGTGTATTTTTGTAATATTTTTTAGAAAGAACCGTCGTAGTCTCACAGTATTGCGGCCATCCAGTATCAAATTTGATTGAAAAGAAGAGCTTTACTTTTGATGAAATCAGAAGTATATCCTATCAAATTTTATCAGGCTTAAATGAACTACACATGAGAAATATTGTTCATCGTAATTTGAGTAGTGATAATGTGTTACTCTTAGGAAAAAACATTAAACTATTTAATTATGGACTGTATCACATGACAGACAAAGGAAAATTAGTTTCTTTTCCTATCTTGTAAGTACGGGTTTTGTTTTATTTTGGTTTCATATATTATTTATTGATTTTTTCTGAAAAGAAAGGTTATGTGTGATGTTTTTATAAGGTGGTAATAAACGTTTTATTTATGACTCCGTGGCGCAACGGTAGCGCGTCTGACTCCAGATCAGAAGGTTGCGTGTTCAAATCACGTCGGGGTCAAACTTTTTTTTACTTTAACTAAATTTTTATTGTAGGCAATTGCTTTATACTGCACCAGAAGTGTATTTAGAAAGCATAAAAAATAGTTTAGCAAACCCAAAAGTAGATATTTGGTCTTTAGGAATTATTTTAGCAGAATTAACTTTGAATAAACATTTGTGGACTCCCCTCAAACTTGGTCAAAGAATAAGAAAAGTATTAAGTCTTCTGCAATCCAATTCTTCAATATTCGAGAGGATAGCTAGAGAACATAATTGTTATGATCTATATTTGGTAAAATTGTTTGCCAATCAGTATAAACACCTTGTTATTAAGTTGTTTTGTTAGGAAATACCACAAGATTTAAAGAAGATAATAGAATCATGCCTAAACATTCACCCTAGCGATAGACCTACCTGTGAAGAACTACTTCAAGAAGAAATGTTTAATTGTTTTAAACCAGCTGCTAAGATAAATAATGGAAAAGTATATGAACCGTTTGAGATATTCACCATAAACGAGTTTTACCATTGGTGGCAACTTCGCAGGAGGAGACGTTTTGCAAGAATTAAAAAAGCAAGGGCTGATCAGGTCGAGCCCGCCCGTATTATCATTACCAGAGTAAGTTCCGCTGAAGAAATAAATGTATCACGTAACCTTTTTTTTTTTCAGCCTAGTCCTAATTGAGGGTACTATTTTGGGACAAGAAAGGAACCCAGCCACTCTCTACGATCCGCGCATAGTAGAAATGCCTTTAGACACATTATATCAGAGGTTTGAGAACATTCCCTTTGCTTGTTATTACCCTTTAATCCAATGTAAATCTGATATCATAGCTCTAGCTGAGCCGCCACCGTATGACGCCACAGGTTTACCACTCGTGATCAAGGAAAGGGATCCGGAATATCAATTTCATAGAGTGATTTTATTTAGGAGATTATTACATGTGAGCATTTAATATTATACAGCTACATATACAGGATGTTCCACCTAAGAAGGGCTTTCCATAACTCCGTTATTGTAAATTTAAGAGAAAAATATTTCAAATAAAAGTTGCCCAAAATGGTGTGGTGTATGTTTTTAAAAAATTTCTAATTATACAGAGTGCTCCATTTTATGTGACTGCTACACAACTTCGTTATTTTAAATGGAACACCCTGTATAATTCTACATTTTTTTGTAACCCATTAAATTTTAGGCCATGCATGGTAGGTACCTAAAACCCTCCGTTTTCATTATTGCAAAGTTCTCATTCAACGCAAGTTGTCAAAGCCAACTTGCTTCTTTTATTTCTATTTTTTCACAAACTTAGGAAGTGATTTTTTTCTCGAAAATTAATAAAGATAGATATTGGCAACCTTGTATCAATTAAAAGGTAATTTAATTTTGCATTCAATGGTATAAGTTAATGTGGGTCATTCTATTGGAAAAATTTATTGCCGTTGAAAGATTGTCAGGTATAGGTTCCAGTACTTGCGACTCTGAGCAACATACTACATTTTTCAACAATGAAAATGAGTAATTTGCAACGAATCAAACTGTCCCAACCGCACGTGACTTTTTTGGTTCTTTGAAACGGTTGACCGTCTCCAAAACGGTGTGTCTTAAGTTCCATATATGTAGTTAATAAAGCTGACCTAAAATTTAGTGGAGTATCCAAAAATATAGAAATATACAGTGTTCCATCTGAAGTTGTGTAGCGGTCACATAAAATAGAGCTGATTAGGAATATTTTACTTACATGCACCACATCGTTTTGGACAACTTTTATTTGAAACATTTTTTTCTTAAATTTACGATAACAGAGCTATGGAAAACACCGCTTCCGGTGGAACACCCTGTATAACTACAAACATTAAAATGGCCATGAAATAAAGAGGAAAAAAATGAAATTGCATTTGTTAGTAATAATAAAACTAGGGCTGAATTGTATTATTTACAGGGATACCCATTTACTAGAGATTTAATTGTTAAAGAGGCACAAAAAGACATTCCTCCACTGCTGAGGGGTGAAATATGGGCAGCTTTGCTGAACATAAAAGGTGATTATGAAAAAGCAGTACTTAAGAATTGATAAATTCACTCCAACTGCAACTGACAGGCAGGTTAGTATACCATTAAAAATATTGTATTTAACTTCCTGTTACCCACATTAAATGCAGTTGTATTTGTAGTATGTTTAGGAATATAATTTTGCAATATGAATGAGACATTATTTGCATAACTATTAAGGTACGGCCTCATGCAGTCGCTAGTCGCTCGTTTTCAGCGACAAATGAGGTCACGTGGTACGATTTTGAATTTTCCGCCATTTTAAGAATCGCAGCGACAAAGTTGGAAAAGTTCAACTTTTCCAACAAGTTGAACTTTGTCGCTGGGAAAGGAGCGATGAAATAAATCCGGGTCGAAACATCGATATTGAAATAATCGATACATTCGATACATAACCTTTATAATATAAACAACTACATACAATACAATAAGTGTACATTGTTATTCAAGGAATAAATACATACATAAGTGCAATCAACGGATTTAGGTGAGGTAAATATTTCTAACGATTTAATGACAATAGTTAAGAGGATTCAGTAATTGAGGAGCAAGCGTTCAAAACGTATTAAATCCTGATAACCTGTGTTGGAGAAAATCGCCAAAAACCCCCTAGTGAGCAGCGCCTGGGACAGAGGAGCACCGTTAATGGGGTGTTCGCTTCATTTTAGCAAGTTGACAGTATACCCCAAAATTCGTAAAGTTTGATCCAAAGGTATGTCAAAAATTTCAAAATATATTTTGGATTTAATGCGTTTTGATTGATTGGCTCTTGGATTTAAAATGGTTTGTTCGAAGTCAACTTAAGATTTACAACGCTTTGTAAAAATGAAATATTTATTTTCATGAAACAATGTTATAAACAATGCAAACAAATCAAAAACTAAAAACTGAAGCAAAGTAACTGGAAATATTAACCTAAGCATGAGTCAATTTAGAATTTGGAACAAATTGTTTAAACAAAATATTTATTCTCAGAAATATTGTATAAACCGTGTAAAAAACAAACACTGAAGCAAAGTAACTGAAAAATACTATCCTAAGCTAGTTATCTATAATGGTATTATGGATTTACTACGTTTTGATCAAATAAAGATTTTAAGTTGGATTTAATGCGTTTTGCTCAATCGGTGACATTTTGAACTGGATTTTACGTTGGATATAATGGGATTTCCTTAAATCTGAGCGCGGCATTGGATTTAACTGATACTTTAGATGCAGATCCTGTGCTTAACTCATTTTCGCTTAAAAATAGATTTAATACGTTTTGAACGCTTGCTCCTCAATTATAAAAACAAAAGCAATAAGAAATCTTTACTATATCACCTTAATTTTCACGCGATGGAATTTTTGCAAGATAATAACTACTAGTTACTTTTCTTGTAAACCATTTATAATCATGTAAAAATGATTTTTCTTTTTTAAAGATAAAAGTGGTCTATACCTGTGGACTATATGAAGTAATTGTCGACGAAATTATGGATCATCTGTGTATCAAAGGCATATTTATATCGATAACAACTACTACTTTTATCCGGTGTTAGGTAAGTAACAAAACAATTAAAATAATGCGAGACGGATAAAATGTATATAATAAAATATTTGTTAAGATGATGGAAAAACCATAATTCGACGGTCTCAGACTAGCTTGTATCTATAGTTACAGGTCAGTAGCTTGGTTAGTTTTTGAACGACAGCATTTTTAACAAGACAACTTTAGAGTGTTAACAACAATGCTCCGACCCATCGTTCAGTCATTGCAATGGGAAAAATTTGCGAATTAAAGTTCGAATTGCTTGAACATCCACCCTATTCGCCAGCTCTAGTACCCAGTGACTACCACCTGTTCCCTCCGAAGATTTCACAGCAACGAGGAGGTCATCGATGTGGTAAACAGCTATTTTGAGGACCTTGATAAATCGCACTACAGAAATGGTTTAATTAAATTAGAACACCGATATGACAAATGTATTAGCCTTTCTGGAGATTATGTCGAGAAATAAATAAAAAAAAAAATATTTTTAATGTTGTTTTCATTGAGAGGCCCGGGACTTATCAGCCGACCCTATTATTATATTGTTTTTTATTTCACTTGTATTTTAAGAATTCTCTCATTAATTATGATTTATTAATTGATTTCGCATGATTTGATATTTTCTGTTTACTTTTATTATTGCTATTTAAAGAGGGTCTGTACATATCGATATATCACCTTTCGATATTTATCGATTATATCACCTTTCGATATTTCTGTCGCGCATTCTTACAACCAGCAGCCCTGGTTGACGCTGCGATTCTTAAAATGGCGGAAAATTCAAAATCATACCACATGACCTCATTTGTCGCTGAAAACGAGCGACTAGCGACTGCATGAGGCAGTACCTTTACAGTTACACATTATTCGTACAGTACGTGTTACTGTACTGAATGTTAAAATTATGTGAATTTACCTACTTGGTATCCAGGGTACATAGGGAAATTCACCTAATTTTGACATAAAAATACAGCATTTATTATACGCCTATGTTCGTACTGTAACTACTACTGTATACACACTCTCGGAGTAGAAGGAGATTTTTAACATTATGAATTTTAGATTGAAGTAGATATTCCAAGATGCCACCAATATAATGAGTTACTCTCTTCCACCGATGGTCACAAAAAATTGAAAAGAATTTTGAAAGCGTGGGTTTATCAAAATTCTCAATATGTGTATTGGCAAGGGCTGGACTCGCTCACAGCTCCGTTTCTTTATCTTAATTTCAACGATGAGGGTCTGTATATTTGACTGACAGGCAGTTTTTGAGAATTTACATTATTGTTTTTCAGCTAAGGCGTTTGCTTGTTTGTCTGCATT
Organism: Aromia moschata; assembly: GCA_029963805.1. Classification (NCBI taxonomy): domain Eukaryota; kingdom Metazoa; phylum Arthropoda; class Insecta; order Coleoptera; family Cerambycidae; genus Aromia; species Aromia moschata. The sequence goes on from JAPWTK010000942.1 coordinate 110,999, forward strand.
CGTTCCTAAATTTTTGCATAAATTCTTCTTGAAGGACAACTCCACGGTGATAGAGGAATACCTGTCAAAATTTTCTCAGCTCATAGCATTTCATGATCCCGTTCTTGCCAACCATTTGTTTGAGATTAACTTTTATCCTCAATTGTTTGCAATTCCATGGTTTTTAACATTATTCTCACGTATGTATATTGTCATTATAGTAATTTAGTGCCATTATATAGACATCCAAAAAAAACGTCATCAAAGTTGGCCAAGAAAGAAGACGTATTTCTATTCTTAATCGAATTTATAACCTTATTTACTTGTCAAGACTGTCACATCATATGACAGCCATTGCTTATTTTACAAATTGTGACTTGTCACTTGTCAAAAGTTTGACATAATCAAAAAGCTTAGACATGACCGCTATTTCCATCTCTCTCGTTCATAGCCAGAGTTGATGACGTTTTTTTTATGTCTACATAACAAAAAGATGTTTTGCCTTAATGTTTCTCTTCTTAGGATGCAAAATCCTAAAAATGCAGTTTATGAAGCTATATATTTATGTTTTTATGGAATATTTGTTATCCATTCTTTTTATTTTATTCATTTTAACACAAAATAATTTTTTAGATGTATTCCCACTGTATAAAATCTTACACTTATGGGACAAAGTGTTATTAGGAGATTCTTCATATTCCCTTCATATTGGTCTTTCTGTTTTGACACAATTAAGAGATCGCCTCCTAACATCTGGTTTTAATGAATGCATTTTATTGTTTTCTGATTTGCCAGAGGTTGATATAGAAAAATGCGTTATCTTCTCAACAAGTACATTTCAGTCAACTCCAAGGAGTATCACACATCGTGAACATGAGAATGAAGAATATCTCATGCGGAGTGAATTGGTAAGACTATTGTAAATAGGTTTGAAGTTTACTCAATTTCTTTTCCTTAGAAGTCTAAGGAAAGGGATTCTAATAACAATAATCCTTTTCACATTGTAATGCCAGATATGTATGAGAGAAGCTATAGGATACAATAAAGGAGTATCTTATTACTAGTATATGGGTACTAGGCATGTGCGAGATTTCGAATTTTCGAGACGAGATGAGAAGTCATTTTTCGAGACGAGACGAGACCAAATTTTCAGTCAGTCGAGACTTCTTGAAATCCCGAGATTTCTCGAGATCACGAGATTTCTTGGTATATTGAAATTGCTCAAAAAGAGGTGAAATTAAAATATTAATACTTACAGTTGTTTAAATTTCAAAGTTCATGTAGCAAAACACATTAAATAAAAGAAAACTTTTTTAGACCAAAATTATTCTTTTTTATAACAGTGAATACAACAGGAACAACAACAATAACAAAATAATATATGCAATGATATATCATATATTTTTTAACAAATGATTACAAGGAGAATTTATAATTGTCCTGTAGAAAACACGCTTGTTCTACATAGTCCGCTAGCAAATTTACCCGATCTGCTGTGATCAATATTTCCTCCTGTAGAACATATTCTTTCTCTACTAGATTGGCTCACAGGATAACCTAAATAATTTTGAGCTATTACCGTGATGTTTGGGTAGGTGGTTTTATTTTCTTTCCACTACGTTAATAGAGCCATATCCGTGATGTCATCGTCCAAATAATTCCTAACTGAAAGATTGTCTCCGATATTTTCCTTAAGTTTCATATTTTGAATATTCTCCGGGAAATTTCAAATAGTAAATGAATGTTGGGATTGGAGTAATCTCGGTATTTTTAAAAATCTTCGGATTTCAAAAAATGTCGGAATCTAAAAAAATATTTAGATATCAAGAAATTTCGAAATCTCGAGAAATCTCGGGATCTCAAGTAATCTCGAGATCTCAAGAAATCTCGGAATCTCGAGATCTCAAGAAGTCTCGGAATCTCGAGAAATCTCGGAATCTCGAGAAATCTCAAGATCTCGAGAAATCTCGACTGACCGAGAGTCTCGTCTCGTTTCGACTTTTTTTCTCGTCTCGAGGATCGAGATCTCGAACTTTTCGAGATCTCGCACACCGCTAGTATATACATATATATGTATAATTGAATTATAATACAAACCTATAATAAACAATAATATATTACATACTTTTTTTAGGATATATCGGGTGTTACTTTGGATGAATTAAAAAGGAAAGATGTCCCAGAATTAGTGCAAAAGATGTGGTTCATTTGATTAGAAATCAGCCAGACAAGATTTTAGTGGTTGATATCCGAAATTTAACACAGTAAGTAATTTTAATTATATAGTGATAAATAGTAGTTTATATATTTATTTTGTTTTATTATTTTTTTATTAGTAGGTGTATACTCTAAATCAAAAATTGTTTCATTTACATCATATTCTTTATTCCATCTGCTTATAATTTCCAGATTTAATCGATGTTCTGTGACAGGAAGCATAAACATTCCATTTTCCAGTATTTCGTTTAGTGAAAATAATATTGAAAGTATTGGTCACCACAGTACAACTTTGAAAAAATACTAAAGAGAAAACTGTTGTCGTTATAGGAAATGAAGAAACTGACTTGGAACTAGTACGTTTACTCTATTATACAGTTATAATGTATTTTTGGTTTACTATAAGCATATAAATGTTATTCATATTTTCAGTTTCCGATATTTCTATTGAAATGCAATATCAGGAGGGTGTGTGTTCTTCATGGGGGTTTCAACATTCTCTTACCTGTCACACCCACAATTTTAACTTCACAGAGTCATACTATTTGATTATTACATAGCACAGGGTTTTGATGAAACTTTAAATTATGTTAATCATTTTCTTTTTTATTTACTGTTTCATTGTACATACAAATTTATTATAGTGGTATTTTATTTCATTCCAATTTTTATGTATTTAAAATAGTTAACCTATTGTGTTAAGGATAATTATAAAAAATATATTAAGTGTAAGTGAACGTTGGTATTTTATTTTTCCCATATTTTGATCGGTTATCCTCTCATTATATTATAATCTTCGTGATTCTGGACAGAACAGCTTATTGTTAATTTTCCTGAAAAAATTTGCTTGCCATTTTGTAGTTATTTATATAGAACTGCATTTTGTAGTTATTAAGAGCAGTGCCGGCGTTAGCAATTCTCTACCCCATGCTAGTAAGCAGTGATATGCAGAATGTTTTTTGTTGGCCTCATAACACTCCACTTCCCCCAAACTATGCTGTAGTGTAGCTAGAGTATAGGGAAATCCAGTACTGATTTTGAGAGCCTCACCTGAAAGTAGTGAATGGAGTATCCCATAATGATTTATGCAACATATAACCGTTATTCTAATAAAGATATCGGAGTGCAAGAAATACACAACTAATGTACAAGCCCAGAATCATATCGTTTGGCCCAATGTTATTTTTGGTGAGATTTCTGAAACACAGACTTCATACTATGGATGCGACAATTATCCTTTATTACATTATTTATCATATTATTTATCCTACAAAATGCCAATAAAAGATAATTGTTGTATCCATAGTACGAAGTCTTTGTTTCAGAAACCTTACCAAAAAATAACATTGGGCCAAACGATATGATTCTGGGCTCGATACTTGATACCTACTTAATTATTTTTGATTTAAACATGTACTGTACTGATTTGTTTGTAATAGTTTATTTCAATAATTGATAAGCCTTATTGTACATATACAGGGTGTTTAAGTTTTTTGTAGCAGGACATTAACACCGGATCGAACTTTTAAAATCGATATAAAGTTATGATGAATAATATAAAAATGTATGATTGCATATTTGAACGTGACTAATATAGTAATTCTGAACAACTTTTTGTAATTACAGTTTTCGATATTGTTTCGTATTAGATTTTAGAACATACAGAACTTTTTAATAAGAATAACTTTTTTCCTAAAACAAAAAAATTAAAGTTTTCTATGTGTTGCCAACCTGTAATCATAAAATAAAATTATTACTCCATAATAAATTATGAAATTTAACTATTTCTAACTAACATTTTCATATTTTACAAAAAAAATTGTGCGAAGCCGGAGCGGGTCGCTAGTTAAAGTATAAACCGTGTTTTTTAAGCGCCCTGTAAATTATATACGCATGTATTTCTTGCCCGTGCATACGTACGGCACTGACCGTGCCTGGCAACGCGCTGGAACTCGCGTGTGCGCGGTGGTACGCCGGTCCCGTTACGGGAGCTCTGGATACTTAAACGCATTACATCTTCACAACTAAAAAACATGCATTCACAGCAGCTTATAACCAGAGAAAACGTATACATTTCCTATGCTGATAACAGTGATAACTGAAACACATATTAGTAACTTTCAGACAATTATTGTATGAGTGGGCATGCGTCATAGTCCAAGATTTACCGGGTCAAAAAGTTTGCCAGACGTTTGCAAAATTAATTATTTTTCAAAAAAATCAAACAACGTACTTGAGGCACTTTAATTTTTGTAGGGTATTATTCGTGACTAAAAATAGTTATTTACAAAAAGACAGGTCGTTTCAGTGCGACATTTTACCCGCCAGGTGAGTGAGAATCACAAAACATATACACTGGAGTCTCCAAAATTCGGCGTAGCTCGGGAACAGAATGTCTCCAGAATTTGGCTTCAAGAGGTGTACCCCACCACAGCCACTGAAAAGTCACGGCATTGGTGCTTACTGTCAAGTGAGGCTGTACTTATTTGTTGTTTTGCCGGCGTGAAAAATGTACGTAGGAGTGCGCGGACCAAATTTTTAGTAAATTTTTAGTAATGGAGCCAAAAATTGTAAGGGTTCTATAAATACACATAAAGGATCCCATAATATAAAGGAATATCGCGTTTTTAAATTTAATTCTGCTTCCTATTCAATAAACTAATGTTGCAAGGATTTCAAATAGCGCGCCGCACAGGAGCAAAGAGCTCGTGGTAATAGTGGGGATAGAAAAACGCCGATTTGCGGAGGGATTTTTCGCCAAATTGTGGAGGTAAACGAATTTTGGAGGGCCAAATTTTGGAGACTCCAGTGTAGTTTGAAATGTTGCCTTAACGAGTAGGTGGCTTAATACAGATAAAAAAAATGGTAAATTTGCAGAGTGGGGTAAGTCAAAGAGTCAAAGTCAACATTTAATAATAAATTGATAATCATACTTTATAACTACATACATCATGCTCATATTACGTGACAGTGAATAAAGTTGTGGTTTAATTGTCTGTAAATTTTGTTTTCCACTTTATTATCGAAGTATGAAAAACGAAGAGAATAATAAGGTATTAATGTTTATGCTAATGTTAAATATTTGAATACAATATGAAAAAATACAAAGCGATTATAGCTGTAATGACAATTTATTTTAAATTACGAATTAACAAATTGAGATTGCTTTACAATTAACCGCAGTGATCATGTTTTTATAACCTAAAAACTCTTGAATATAACACATATAAGCCTTAATCAGTTTATTAGGTAGAAACAAGGTAATACTCGTTTTTAAATTATTTTTTATTTATTTATTTCCATATCCTTATTTAAATTATTTATATAAACGATCGGTAGATCCAAATTACTAAAACTAATAAAAAATATACCTAGTGGTCTGAATTTCAACAAAATATTTATTACAGCCTTTATTGCTTTGCAATATCAATTATGTAGTACAATTAGTACATAATACGAAAGTCGTATTTTTTTGTTTGTAATAAATCAAAACAATCTCATTCCATTTTTTAGAAATCAAAGAAAAAAACCTTAAGATCATACTGTAATCTGTGTATAATTTTCTTTGTTACTATAGAATTTTCATTATTTTCAGCTATATTAATGTGTTTGCTGCAATTGTCAGCTTAAAAATGAATAAAATACCAAAAATCCAGGGTCCGTTATTGGTAATTACTGTTATAACACTAGTCTGTGTGATTGTTTTCTTATTTCCCTAACATAGTACAGTATGACATAGTTTAATTTATAGCAGTTCCATTGCTACTGATTAATCTCTGGTGTTTTAAAATTTGTTTAATTGTTGGTAGTATTTTATAACAAAAATATTTTTTATTTAAAGTTTAGGCGTTAGATACCTGTACAAGAACCTATTATGTAATGCATTGATTACATTTTTGTGACCTTTCCTGCAGCTTAAAATTTTCGTTTTGCATCTTTTTGAGTTAATTTATTTATTTATTTGCTGGCTAATAACAGGAAAATTTAATTACAGTTCATTTTACCTACCTATTTATGTTTTAGGTTTTGCCAATAGCCATTGGCATAGGCGTCATTCTTACTTCCATAGTAATATATAAGATATATTTCTCAAAACAAGAATCTACGGCATCTAAGGGTAATATTACCAAATTATTTTTTTAATTTCTTTATAGATAATGTTGTATTCGAGATTGAAGACAGTTATAATGTTTTAGGTAAACCGAAGAAGGTTCTGTTAAAGGATCCGCAAGTGAAGTACCAATTGCCTTTAATAAAAAAGGAGATTGTTAGTCATGATACTAGGAATTTTCGATTTGCATTACCGGAAAAGGATATGGTTCTTGGTAAGTGACATAATATGCTTATAACTTAAAAACGTAACATATAACATTATACAAGAATCCATTAAGTTGATAATCACATTTCACATAATCATACATACAGGGTGATAATAGGATGGGTGATAATAACCAGGACAATCGTTTTTCTTAAAATGTGGTTTATGGATAATGCAGAGTCAGAAACAGCTCATGAAATTTTTGCTACGGGTCGCGATTTCCAAAGGGAAATCAGTGACTATTTCAGGGAATATAAATATGTCCTAGTCTCCAGAATAGACCAGATGGTGTATCCACTGAATTAGCAAATGTTAATGGTGGGTTCATGCAGAAATTTTTAGTAATAAGAATACGAATATAATAAGCATAAAGTTAAACCTTCGTTTTATAATGACCCAGTTCATGCAGTAAACATAATTTTTAGTAATAATTTTAAAATAAGGATTTGCTGCATGAACTGGGTCATTATAAAACGAAGGTTTAACTTTTATGCTTATTACTATTCTTATTCTTATTACTAAAAATTTATGCATGAACCCACCATAAGATTGATGGCTGTTTAACATTAGTGCTTGAGGATACAACCTCAAATTAACACAATGATAAATTATAAAAACAAACAATAAAACTGGCAATAATGAAAACAGACATGTACATAAGAATATAGCAAATTCAACAGAAATAAAAGTTACAATATTAACTACAGGAATTTCATGCTATCACATTTTGGAAATTTGTCTGGGATATTTCTTGTAACCCTCTAATAAAGAGGGTACATTACTTTTGTATCTAGTATTATATTATCTATAATAGTACTATCTATCTAGAATAATAATTATTTAAGAAAACAATATTAATTTTAAAATTTTATGACAGATAATTTTTAGAAGACAAATTGATGTCTTTCTAATGTTCAGGAACGGCTGTTTTTAAACTTTGTTTTTTTTTAAAACTCATTAATATGTCATCAATCAAATGTTCTAAATAATGTTGTTAAACATTCTTTAGTTAATTATATCACTTTAATATTGCTAAAAGGATGTCATTATGTGAGAATAATAACATCCTAAAATTAAAGGTTTACAAATTAGATTCATTGTGAATATTCCCTCATCACTTTGTTTAATGATTTTTTACAGAATGTTTGTTATTAATACTCATTAAATGTAACAAACTACACTAGAGAAATTAAGAAATTAGGGCATCTTGAAAATGTAATATGAAAATAAGAATTTTAAAATGCTCACTTTAAAAAAAGTTACAATATCCAAGTTAATTTTTGTAGAATGCGGTAAATAATAATATAAAAAGCACCATATTCATTATTCATCATTTATACAATATTACTATATAAACTCTCATTCGTTACCTTTATTATGTAGGACTTCCAATTGGTCAACATATCCACATATCGGCTAAAATCAATGACTTAATTGATAATTAGATCTTATACTCCAGTCTCTTCTGACGATGATCAGGGCTATATGGATCTTGTGATTAAGGTAAAGTTTAATTTTTACAAAACCATAGAAAAATTATTTTTTAAATATCTTTTAAGGTCTATTTTTAAAAAATGTCCACCCCAAATTCCCAGATGGAGGCAAGATGACTCAGCATCTGGAGAGTCTAAAAATTGGGGATACTATAGATGTGCGTGGACCATCTGGTCGACTTCAATACCCGGTCATGGTAAATTTTCCATAAAAAACTGCGCAAGGATCCTCCCGTTATTGTTACTACTAGTAAGGTTGGACTAATAGCCGGCGGTGTTGGTATTACTCCCATTTTACAGCTCATCAGGCATATCACAAAAGATCCCACTGATACAACTAAGATGGCACTCTTGTTTGCAAATCAAACGGAGGAAGATATTTTATTGGAGGAAAAGAACTGGAGGAGGTTGCCGAGATGTTTCCCGAGCAGTTTAAATTTTGGTACACCTTGGATAGACCTAGTGAGGGTGAGTATGGACTATTTTACTTTTTTGGTTTAAAAAAAAAAGGATTTGTTTAATTGTTAAAATCAGCGTCATGATAATCATATATATATATATTTTTTATTATTCCAGTTTTGTTTAACGTTTTGTGGTTTTATAGTAGAGAGGGTTGTATAAAATTTATGAAACTAGTTAGGTTTTGGA
>JAPWTK010000943.1:0-119644 GCA_029963805.1 Aromia moschata
CTTAGAGCAGAACTATTTTTATGTCCAAAAATGTCGATTTTCGGTTTTTCCGTTCTATGTATACTTTAGGGGCCACTTTATTTGCTGCAGAAGTATATGCCATGTCCACGCCAACGGAAACGCCCGAAAATTTACGATTTAAAAATAAGCCCATGTGTTCGGATCGATTTCCTATACCTACGTATTTTATATTTTAGTGTTTATATTACATAGTATGTAAAATAATAAAATATTATTAAAAAGGAAAAGCTTTACTTTAATTAACTGAAGCAGAAAAAGTCTATGTCAAATAGAAATAAATATCAAAATTCTACCTTTGGACATGGGATATGTAGGCAATCATCCAGGTTCTATGTCCACATTCTTTGAATAACGTGATATTTGCCAAATACTAATATACTAAGGTAAAAGTAGACAAAAAATGTAATATATTTTGCTATTTTTGCAGGCAAAATAGTATTGAAATTTTTTAAAAACTAAAAAACCTTCTCCTGTAAAATTTGCTTTTTGTGACTTAGAATAGTTCTGCTCTAAGGGGACGATTAACACAATATTCACTATTTCATAAATCGATTGAAACAAAACCTCAAATATTTCGATTTTATTTTTAGCTCTTTGTTCTATGAAATATTTGTTTCCACACGTGACGTCATTTGGATGAGTGTGAAGATGTTATGGATTGCTTTTTTACAAGTATGAATACGATACATAGTTTGAAAAGTATTTTAATTCTCTATCCAGCCATATTAATGTTTGACTAAGTTTTGGGTTTTGTACAGTTTTGTATTAATGCCAAAAAAAATCCAAAAATTTCAACCAGATTATTTAAAATATTCAATGTGACGACTGTTTGTAGACATCGTAAGTCTGGTTCCTAAAGCGAATTGCACTATTAATGTTTTATTTATTTATGTTTCTCACCACAATTATTAGTTCAAAAGAAAATTTCCCAATTCCGAAATTGTTTTAGAAGAGACTAGAAAAATGCACGTCTTATAATCTCCAACCTTTCTGTTCATCATATGTTAGTCATTATTTTACATTAACTCGTTTCGGCCCAGAATGTCCCTCGCGGTACACCCCTCTTTGGAGGCTTCTAATTTACGCTATTTGCCACTCCAAAAAATTGAAAAAGACATATTCTCAAAGTTCAAGGCAAGCTCTTTCCGATAGTGAACACCAAATTTGCGAAAAATGTTATTAACAATAAGAAAATGGAGATTTTTATAAAAAAAAAAAAATTTTTTTTTTTTTCCCCCTTTTTTTTTTTGAGACTTTTTTTACCCCCCCCCCCCCCCCCCCCCCCCCCCCCCACCCCCCCCCCAGGAGAAAAAATATATCTTTTTTTAGGATAGACAGAGGGTTTTTTTTTTTCCCTCCCTTTTTTTTTATCCCCCCCCCCCCCCCCCAAATTTTCCCCCACCAAAAAAAATTAATTTTTTTCCCCCCCTATTAATGTATGGATAAAATTACCAAGAATAAAAAGTGCTTAAAATTACTCAATAAATGCATCTGAATTTTTTCACTTTTTTTATTTTGAAGTTACCAACATTTTTGCAAAATCAAAAAGTCGTTCAAAATACTCCGGAAAATCATACGTATTTAGCTTAGCTTAGTATATCTACAGGAACTAATTTTCACATTAGTATCACTATTATCATTTCCCTGCATAAACACAAAACGATTTCCCGTGACATCCGCACAGCTGCTATAAAATATTTGATGGTATTTTAATTATCTTGTTAGGAACATTAGTAAAAACTGTAACCTAACGTTATGTGGGATTTTAATTGTTATTGTTAAGCTTTATTTCTACATCTGTCATCAACAAAAATATTGTTCGTAAAGAGAAATATTAATCAACAAGACTAAAATGCCCTGATGTCTAATAAATCACTAATGTCTGCGAAAATATTTTTTCAGAGCAACCAAAAGATCATCAACATAATAACCATTTTAGTATCTACTATTTTACTATCTTAACGCTTTGCGTTGTCACCAAATATGTACATAAATGCCTCATGCAAACTCGGGAAGAAACATTGTATATCTTGTTTCGCCTATTAAGAAGTTAATAAAATATTAAAATGAATATTTTGATTATTTATGAAATTATGCTTTTCCAAATATTTTTACAAATGATAATATTTTTCAGAAGACTGGCAACAGTATACAATTAATTCAACACATGTTTCTCTAGTTTTTTCCAAAATGAAATTTAATTACAATAAAGTAATTTGGTTGTTGTACATGTAAATCGGCACCTTCACATTTGGACACCCTGTAGAAAATAAAACACCTACCAAAATTTTACTAAGAAAACCACCGAACAGTCTTGTTTATGTTCCGTGACAAAACTGTATACTGTATAATCTTTTGTAGAATACTCGATGGGACCCTTCGGCCGAAAACTAAAAGAACGCCCTGTACCTTCCCGAGCAGCAGGAGCTGTCAACCGGGGCAATTCTAGCAATTTGTTTTAGGGGCGTGTTTATTTAAGATTTTGGTCGTATAAGGGATTATTTGTTTATATGTATATTTTATCGTATATTGTTTTTAAGGGGTTATTATATATGTATGTGGGCCAGAAAATAAAAAAAAAAATATATTGCATGTTTTTGTAATACGTATCCTCAAGAATATCTCCTTAAGATTTCATATACATATGTAGATGGGACCACTAAAATTACAGCTATTGATAGCGCGCTACCTCTCAAGGGCAAGTAGTCCACTCAACGAGCGAAAGCCCCATGTTAATTGGTCACTAATTGTTATCAGCAAAAAAATATGGTCGTATAGAGATTAAAATTCTAGGAAAGATAGCGTTTTTGTTACTCGAGTTTTAATGGCGAATATAACCAAAAAAAATTCGCAAAAGTCAAAAGAAACGGTTTTTTTTGCAAATAAAAAAAAAAACTTCAAGTCCTACACAAGAAAGTTAAATCAGAAAGTTGTAGGTCTTAAAAATGCGCGTCGAATGAAATTTGAACGAAAAAAATCGGGTCATAAACATTTGAGTAAGATTTAAAAAAAACGTAAAAAATCGCGTTTTCGTATTTTTTGCTGTATATAATTCCAATTTTGTTTGAACAGACTTCTTGTTAACTACAAGTATAGTCCAAGACAAGCGGAAAATGATCCTTTTTTCAAAAATTTAAAAAAAGCTTTATTTTTTTCGAGTTATAAGTGTTATAACGATTTAAAAAAAAGAGACGTTTTCAAAAATCAGCTTTTACAGAGGCAAAAATGATCGTACAGAAACGATCATTGGCTCATTTTATTATATTAAAAATTATTTTTATTACCATAAAACCAAATCGCTTTTATTTAATTTTTGCATAAAAAAATGCGTTGTAAAATTGTCAAATGCGTTGTAAGATTGTTCGAAAAAAATCATTTTTTCGAACCGTTTTTTTTCGAATAACTTTTTTAATTTTGGTTTTACATTTTTGGCCGTTGCATATTTGAAAAGTGGCATTCAAAACACGCATTTTAAAAAAATTAAGGTCCTACGACCTCAGGGAGCCGAGATAATTTTTGCACAACCACTATTCAATCACTAGGGAACGCTATATACTAACGTCATTTTGTTTTTATTTTTTATTTCAGTTGAGACATTCACGAAATATCATGCTCACCGCAAGCGATGGGATAAAAACAGCGTTTCGGGGCGAAGGCCATAGATCCTCTACTAATTGTGAAAATTTTTCGATTAAAAAAATGATGACTTGGATAGAAAAAATGATGAAAACCCCTAAACTTTCTCGGGAGGCACAAGGCAAGCTCTCGAGGTTAGAGATTGAAAATGTATTTTTTGTAATTCAGTTGAATTATCATTCATTTTTCCCTAAAATACCCAGAGTTGTTTACACTTTGTATATTCATAATGGCAAGGTCGACAAGGTTACGATAGCATTTTGTCATAATGTATACAATGTCTCAATGTCTCATTTACATCTTACATTTCAATTTCTTCCATCAACGCACAACACAATCGTCTTTGTTTAATATTGGAATGTTTCGAAATTAATTTGTCACGGAATACCTAATACCATGATATTAATAAATAATAACACACAGCATAAGTACTTCAACATACAGGGTGAGTTTGGTGCTTATTTGGTTTACAGAACTGTCAGAAATAATTACTGACAACACACTAGTAGTAATAATTTTGGTGAATGATTGTAAAATCAAGTTCACGTTGTTTACACATGTTTTTCACTACGATTTTTATCAATTTTTACTACAGTTTTTATCAACGTACCATTCTGATTTGTGTGAATAACGCCCATTTTTTAAAACTGAATTATCGATTTGCTACTTCTTGACTTGAAAAAATGACTTGAAGGAGCCATCTTCAAAAAGCGCCGTATAGCCTTGTATGGATCGCGTCAAATATCCTTGGTCCGGCCCTGCTTCGCTATGATGCCGTTGCGTGTTTGCAACAATAAATAATTTCGTCCTGCTGATGAGCAGAACTGTCAAGGATTGTCTCGTTATTTCTTCCCACATTTCATGGCATGCAAACGAAGAATGTTTACTATGTAATTTCGTAGAAAGAAATAAAATGTACGACATATACTATGTCCATATTGTATGTACATATTATATACACATATTGTATGTATATAATATGTTCCGAGTTTTCTCAGCGAAAAATGTACCGACTAACTTGATTTTCTTTTTATTCTAAAGGTTTTTGAATTCTCTACAACTTTCCTATTGGATGCGATGTGATGGCTTCAATAGCTTTTTCTTCTATAAGCAAAAAACTGAAAAAACTACATTTGTTTTCACTAATTTCCTAGTCCAATTCATAAACGTTTTCATCTAAGGACTGAACTTAAATGTATCCCGTAGTCGGATTTCAGGTATCAATCGTGTCATAAACTCACCCCTTTTCGAGCTCTATTGACAGGCGTAAAATTGAGGATTGGTTATTTATCCCCGGTTTGCCGCCCACTTTGCCCACCGCCCCACCGCGTTAAGTAGCACCTGAGACTCATTTTTTATGAGTCTGACACACATTTTTTATACCTATCTGAATAATTTGGATATATGAGTTCGGAAATTCGGAAGTATTCGGAAGCTTTAAATGGAAATCGAGAGTATTTTGACTTAGTTTAAAAAGCGGGAGGGACAGTAAGAAATCGGGAGGCTCGACACATTTTTATACCTATTTGAATAATTTGGATATATGAGTTCGGAAATTCGGAAGTATTCGGAAGCTTTAAATGGAAATCGAGAGTATTTTGACATAGTTTAAAAAGCGGGAGGGACAGTAAGAAATCGGGAGCCTCCCGCCCAAATCGGAAGGTCTGGCAGCCCTATCTGATACCGATGCACATATGTATGTGAAGGCATATGTACATACATATGTACCATATGTATAACTAACACCAGTTGTATGTTAAAACCTTATTATTATCTTACAATTAGTGAAGTTGATCTTCCTATAAAAATTAAATAATTAGAATTGGAAATTTGACATTGACACGTGTTTGCACCTACAAATAGAAAATCTGTGAGATTGCCATCTAAACAATTAAGTATGCTGTAGGTATCTAATTTTTTTTACGATAACGTCGCGTCTTCTCAAAAATGTCATATTTGAAGATGTTTTGTTAATTTTCACAGTTGCATTCAAAATCGATCAATCATGTTTATTTAAGTTAGAGCACTTAAATCCGAGATTTAGGAAGTTTGTGTTGACAATACAGGAAAATAAAAAATATCTTGGTATGTATACTCATTTGCAAAAAAAGAAATATGCATTGACGTTAATCCAAAACATTTTACAAAAAAAAAACGAATAAAGATTTGAAAGATGATCCATGTTGTATGGTTATTAGGGAAAACCCGTATCATAAATTAATATTGATGGACGTGTGCTTTTAGCGGCAGCAATAATATAGCAATTATCTTCAACATTTTATTCTTTTATTTACAGTTCTCCGTTTGCAATATCGATTATATATTATCTTAGGCAATATCTTATAAAGGCAAATGTAAAAATGTTACCGTTTTTCGAACTAACTAAATGAAAATAATAAATGAATCAAGTAAATACAATACAATAATACCCTAATTAGATTTCCAGTTTGCATATGGTTTAATACATTAGATATTAAAATATCAATGAGGGGAGAGATGGGTAATGATGGTTGAATTTATTGTTTGTATTATTTTCGACAGTACCTAATTATAACATAATGACCGTAATTATAACATTGATGATTTTAGTGAATTACCGTCGCCAGACGTAATATTTTTTACCGAAATGTTGTTTTTTCTAATAATATCGCTTATATTAAAAAAAAATCCGTCGTGTAAAAGTTCTGCGTTAAAAAAGGAACCTGATCACGAAAAAGATCACCCTGTATATTAATGTATCCAAGATTTTGTTACCCATGTTAAATAGTCTAAGTAGACCAGCTAAAATTTATCCTAACCGTCAAAACAGTATTGTAGTTAAAATTGAATATTTTTTATTTTTACAACTTTAGTTTGTAACTCGGAAACTAACAAGTATTTACATTATTTTTTTCCTTAAATTGTGTACCTACATATATATGTCACCACTGACCTTCAGTTAAATGTTGTTGGTAGGATTTCTGTGAAGCACTTATCCACATTAACTTTAAGGTAGGCAATTAAATCATATAAAATACAAAACTGTATTAAACCTGAAATCACAGTTTACATATTACCAACATATCGTAATTTGTAATCTGCAATGCCTGTTCCAGTCAAGTAAGCTTCTTTTAAAGGATCATTGGTTTCATTATTCAACTTTACAGTGAAGAACTGTTGAACTAGTTAGTACATCTCATTCCATAAACCATAAGACACTTTTTCGTACTTACTGTACGTTTGTACATCGCGAAGTACAATACGTCTTCGATGCTGAACCGAACGCATCCGTTGTACTGAACCCATTCGTTATACCGAACGTACCTATGATTACTGAACACACTCGTCAATATGTTCCACAAAAAAGTATTCTGTGATTGTGTCTGTGCATTGTGTAACCGTGCTTCAATTAAACGTTCAAGAATAACGCTCCGTTATTGGAACATTAAGCCGCATTCGGATTCATATGTATTTGAATTCGGAAATTTCACAAAGATAATCTGAAAAAATGGTGGTATGGTAATTTTTAATATCGTAATTATTAAGAGTTGACTCCATCAAAAAAATGAAATAATCTCACTCTTTCAGGTTCACTAAAATAAAATAGCACTCTACGTTACTCCCAATTTAGAACAAGATACGCGATAGCAAAATTAAAAAGCAGTTACTACTTTCTCGGATGCTCTCTTTCTATTACGTGTTTTCAAGATGCTAGAAAGAGAGCTCGTATACCGATGGAGCAACAAGTTCTTGTTACATAAGAAACGTTTCGCATGTTATTTTGTCAACCCATTTGATTAGTCATAATACAATAGTACATCATGTACATATGTATTCATAATTTATAATCATAGAAAACCTACGCTACTCACATATATTTTCTATGATCATAATCTCTACATAAAATTGATGAGTTTTTTTACCCAGAATTTTGTTATCGTGTTGTGAAAAGGTGTAATGTTATTAATAGATTTTTACAAATCGAAACAGCGATTGGTTTAAATTGGATCACATCCCAAATCATCATATCTAAAGAAAATGGTTCTAAGTTAATGTACTAGAAGTACAAAGCTGGTCCAAGTTAGATGTTTTGTGGATTGGGAGTGCCTAACTAAAACAATTTTCTGTGTTCTAACAAAAACTACTTTCAGTTTTTAATGAGCTCTAAGTATCTACTACAAAGTGTTGTTAACGGTGTTAACTATATCAATGTAATACAGGGACATTAATGAAAATGACCGAAGTCGGCTACAAATATATAATAGGCCAATTGGCAACAGCCCATTGTACAGATTCACAACTGAACTCGCTAAAATATCGATTTCGGGACGAAATAGATTCTGCTAGAAGATACGACACCATCACAACTTTGAAAGCTCTTATAAGGGTCCTAGTGAAAAGGGACGTTATCAATGCGGAAGCCATAAGTGTTCTCAGCTTCCTCGCATCAACATTGGAAAGAAATGATTTAATTAATCGCATAAATTCGTATGGCCTAACGAAGAAAGACCTCTCTGTAACTGAAAGGACCGAAGATGTTACTCTCCATGGGACCCAAAGGAAAGGTAAAAAAGATGTCATTGTATTACATATACTAAAACGTAAAATGTTACTATTTGTGTAAGTCGTACAAAGAAAATAGAGATATATATGTATATTTTTAGTTCTTCCACATGTTAGTAAAGATCCAATTGAAAGAATTGATGATTTAATCTCTAAGGAGATTGGACAAAAATGGATTATTTTTGCTCGGAAATTAAAAATTGGAGAAGGTTATATCGATGAACTGGAGCAACGATATATGAGAATTTCGGACATGGTGCTTGAAGTATTATCGTACCACAGAGAAAACTGTGATGAACGGTTGTGGAAGGTAAACCTATGCCAGGCGCTCCGTGATGCAAGGAGGAATGATTTGAGTATCAGAGTGGAGCAAATATTTGCTCTCTATGGGTTGATGTAACGCTAAGATATCGTCATCAGAGATCGAGTTTCAGCTTGCTGTTCTAGAGACGACTTGTTTATCAGTGGATTTTATGACTTGGTGTATCCATTTTATATTTTTATTGTACTGGCATGTTACTAAAATAATAATTTTTCCAAAGTCTGTCCAAATCCGCAGCTTGCATTTGATAAATAATAGCCTGAGATTCGATTTCTAAACACGTATATGAGATACGATAAAACACGTGTATGCGTGAAAATTTTATTCTTTATACGATTCTTCTCGTTATCATCTCATTTGATCAAATTACTCTTTTTCTATTACTTCGATTGTATTATAATTTTTGTCAGATGCCTACTAAAGGGGTGGATCGACACAATATCAAATTACATAAATTATAATTTGACGTTGTACTGATCTTGTCTTTAAGGGGTCGTTATTGTTTTTTAAATGGCTACTAGAAACTTTAGGTTTTCTTTTACACTACGAAAGAGGAAGAAAAACAGCTTACTTTAGACTCCAGCAAACAAGAACATATTGTTCTCGTTTTAATATTGTAATAGAAATAAAAATGTAATAGAAAAGGTTAATTTTCCTCTTGAGAAGTACATAAACCTTGTATTTGGAAAATTTCAGTTTTAAATGGGACTCAAACCAAATTTTTTACTTTGCGATTTGATGAAGTTTTAACTGAAGAAATAAAACTACTGCAGGGGTCGTAGGTGTCCCATAAATTTGAAAAATGTGGCTCATAAGAGGTAAAATGATGAGACTTCCAAAGAGTAACTTATAGATTTTGTATATCAAATGTGTATAGTATGTGTATTGTTTGCATATATTTCTTTTAGAACTTCATCATTTCCTCCTCAAATGAAACATGAAATTTTCCAAATCATTCACTTTGCCACTGATATTTTCTTTATTGTTTATTTGTTAATTTGTGTTAATTTGAAGTGTTTTCTGTAGACACAAAAACTGGAGACATAATCCAAAAATAAAAATATGATACTTGCATTTTGCCGAGTATAACACAAAACATTATTTAGACATAATTAAAATTAGTTGCACCTAATCATCTAACGATAAAAAATTATTTTGTATTTTCTTGTGACTCCAACTTGGTATACCTATCAAATTATCGTCACAAAAATATTCAGTGTTTGTGGAAAATCTCTCCACTTTTTATTGTTACTGATGTTTAGTTATTTTATTATCGTCTAGTAACAACTAGACTGGTCATATTATAGTTTTTATTATTTTAATTTTATTTAAATGTAATACCCTACGACAAATGCTTATAATTCATATATAAAATGTTTCTAACCGTATCCATTTCAGAATTGAAACTATATGAGTGCAAAAATAGGTTAAACCATAGGACTAGAAAACACTAGATTTTGACAACTGTATACACAGAAAAACTGTATGAAAATGACATTTATTCAAGTTTCTTTTTTTATAGTTTTTATATCTATAGACAATAACATGAAGGCCCAAAAGTGTTTTATACTCTGCTTAATTTGAACTTTTCTGAATTATGATTTTTGTCAAGTGTCACGGTTCTCAAATTTTTTTGTGGTCCACAAAAAATTGCGAAAAATGAATTATTTCTTAATATCTGTATGGTATTAACTTAAAGTTGTGTCCATCAGTAGTCATATAAATTTAAAATTCTTAAATTCTTGATGAGGTTGTAATAAACTTAACGATTTTAACGATTTGGGATTTAATTTATTGTTGGTATATATTTTACACCAAGTGCTGTACAGTGTGTTCATCTTGTTTTGTTCCACTTTTAATTGGCTGTAGAAATGATTGTAGAAATGTTTTGAACAAGAAGACTAGAACTAAGGAGACCGAACTCGTTCGGTATCATGGGATCAATTCTGTCCGCCTCCAGAAGGTGCTGTAAACAGTAGTGTACTGTCAAGGAAGGGTGGTCCGACGCTCATCACTGATGAGCAGCGGACCACATGTGAATACTCTACAACTTGTCAATCTTATCTGTGTAAAATTCTAGCAACAACAACACTATTTATAGTTTTTAAATGTTCTAGATAATTCATTTGACATCTAGAATATTTAATATGCCATACCATACAATTCTTTACTAACAGCCAGTGTATACACTAAATAGACTAAGTATGTAAACTATAAAACTTAATGACTGTCAGCTGTCACTAATGACATTTCACAAATGTCACAATATGCTTACATGCCATTTGGCTTTAATAAAAATACAGTTCGAATGTTAAATAAATATGGTTCGTAAGTGCTGTGTTGCATTGTGTGATATAAGAAGCGTTCGAAGCGTCAGAATAACCTGACATTATTTCAAATTACTGATGTATGTATGAATTGAAATATTTTCCTTTGTTGTATTGTTAACGTTGAAGCACATGACATGAAATACTTTGAGTACATTTTCATAATGTTTGTATACCGTGGCAACCGTAGTACACAACTGTTTACAGCGCCTCTGGAGGCGGACATATTCGATCCCGTTGCGTTATACAGCGAAAATCCGTAGTTCTGTCTCCTTAGTTTTAGTCTTCTTGGTTTTGACCTACAAAATTCAGGTCTTCCATCAGCAAAAAAAAAAAAGTTTTGTTAATAAATTTTACAAAAAAAAAAACAATACATACCTTTTGTAAGTGGAACATAATAAAATAAACACACTGTACAGTCTATTTGCCAAAAAATGTTTTAAAATTCCCTGTGAAATAAGGTTAAATTGTTTCCTACATTATTTTTTGATACCTACTATATTGAGATTAGTCATAATCTATCCTTTTAACTTTTTTCTGATACTATACTTATAAATGCTCTTAAAAAAAGCGTCACATTTTGTGTATGTGGGATCTGTGATTATAGGCTGTTTGTAATGTAATCTCATAATTATATTTTTCATATATTATATGTCTACTTAATAGAGTTGTTTGACTGATGCAATTTGTAATAATTTACCTTTTCTTGGAACCACACGAAATTAAATGTTAAACTTTTATATACCAGTTACACTGAATTACAAAGTAAATTTCAGTTTTTAAAATTACCGTATGTTATGTGAACTGTTAGATAAGTTTTGTCAACAAATTGAAAAAGTACGCAAATTAGGATTTTATTTGTTTAGTAAAATGTCCAAAAAGCCGTCCATCTCACTCACAACATTCCTCCAACCTTGTCAAATGCTGAAATACCTGGTTTGTAAGTGCCCAGTACTGACACTTTTGCTTCTTTACGTATAGTAAAAGTGAGCCTCGTCACTGAAAAAAATGTCCAAGTCGTCGTTCATAAATATGTCTCACAAAAAAAAAAACACTCCAGGATGTCTCACAAAAATGTTTTCTTATTTCATAGTCTGCAATTCTCAAAAACTGTACTTGAATTTTAACTGGAGAAAAATATAAGTATTTTTAAAATTCTGTACACTTGCGCCATGAATATTCGAGATATGGGCATGTTTATATACTGAGTGATTCGGTTGTTCCGTTACAGCCCATACATGCCATACAGCCCATACATGCCATATTTTTTGGCATTCTTTGTTTTAATAAATAATGTAACTTTAACAGCTGGTACATTTTTTCCAATCGTTTTTATGTTTTAACTGAAATGAATAAATAAAACACCATAAACTTTTGTAATTAGTTTATAGAAAATACACTCAAATCAGTATGTTATAATTATTATAAAATATAATAAACAGTTTTTTTGTAACAGAACCTATGGAAACATTCATGCTACGAAGAAGAAAAAGAAACAATAAATAATTTTCCAAAACGAGTATAATAAACCATTCAAACTCAAAATTAGTCCATACTAAAAAAAAAGTACAAAAAATACAATTAAAAAATAAACAAAGTTAACATTAATAATCGTTTATGTCCGAGCTAGCCTCCTAATTAGCTCACTAAACAGTATAGGAGTATTTCGAGACAGAACCGGGTCTTGTCCATGGTGTCCTTGTGTATCTGGTATCCTAGAACTGTTCGCGATGGCATGCGTAGTCTTTCTTTCAATTTCTTTCCGATTTCCATGACGGCTGTGCCATTTTGCGCGTCTGAGGTCCAAATTCCTTGGAAGAGAAACAAAAATTACACTTATATTTTTGTTTCTCTCGTTTGACGTAATAAGTATACCGTAATAAAGGTACAGATAGTGACAGAACATGTATTCAGTAAACAAGATAGTGGTTATAAAACTTATCTTTTAAATTTTTTAATCGATAAATACCCTAAATCTGTTATCATATTTTGTTACAGGCAGGTAACACTACATGTATACACATATAACAATCAGAATTCACATTGAATTTCTTTTCTCTAATTCACAATGGAATTCGATTTATAATTTTCTTTTTCTATTTAATTCTCCATGGTGTTTAAGTGTACTTTCTTTTAATAGTAAAACAAATACTTGACTGATTTAATGAATTTTATTATTGGCAAAGGACTTATGTAATTTTTTTTTAATAAGGGATCTAACTAACTTCGGTTAAGAAAAGAAAATCTGCAATAACTGAACAAAACTTGACAATCTAAAGCAAAGATTTCATGATACTTGCCTATTTTATCACCTTTCTGCCTAATATTCACAACGGCCCCGCAAACTTCGTCTGAATGTTCGAAAGCCTCGCCGATTAAACATAGGATCTAAAAATGGAACGGTTATATTTCTTCAAAACTCTTATTCGTCCGCACTTACAATGTCTAACCAGTATCGGTCCAATTCGTTACTCCTCTGTTTCCTCTCTAAACTGAGAAGCCACCTGCCACCCTGCTTATTCGCATCGTCTTCCCACATCGGCCTGATGCCCTTCTTGAATAAAGAATAATCGGAACCCTGTCTCAGCTCGCTCGCCGGTTTTATGTGATTGTACAAGCTAGAAATTTGAAAAAAATATTTTCAACGTCTGCCGACCTTGTCTCATCGCTATACCTCCAGAAGTCCTCTACAGTCTGAAAGGATGCTATCTCTTTCTGGTTCTTTTCCCACGTTTGCGTTCTGTCGTGTTCGAAGTACCACAGCGTCCAGCAGTTTTGCAGGGGTGCTTTATCCGAATAGTCCATCGGAATGTCTAATTCGTTATCGTTCTTTTGGTCGTTTTTTTCGGTCTGAAATAAAGTCATTTGTTAAATCAACTTAAGTTTCAAACAAAATCATAGCTTACTGCATGACACTGAACTTTTACAGCGGGTTTTTTATTTGTGACAATCTGAACAATATGGCAGTTAACCGAAGAAGGGATTGCGGTTACCACAGCAACAATGAAATTGGAAATACAAAGAGGGCAAACATTTCGGTATGCCACAATCGCCTCGAGTTTCGGTTTTCGCAAATAATTACCTCATTTTCAACCGCATTTGTAGACATCGTGACAGCAGAACTGCAAGCCTACAAGAGAAAGTTACAGGTTATGCGATGCAGCCAACGTGCGAAATTGAAATGTCTCCAACTTCAAACAAAAAAAACCCTATTTTTAAAACAATATTCCATTAATGTATTGATGCAACTTACGGCCATGAATGGTAGTAACTTTCACAAAACCGTAGTAAAACTTATAGATGCTAAAATTGTATAATGATGTTTAACAATATAAAAGTGACAAATCCGTCAAACTGTTGCCTAGGCAGTGAATTTCAAAAGATCACATTTACAGAAGGCGCTTACGAAAATAGATTGGATTATAAAGCTGGAATGTGATGTGATTTGATCATTTTAACCCTAATTGATCTGAGCACGTAGGGTTAAAATGAACCGTTCTAATTGCAAATGACCTCTTAATTCTCTACGGACATATTATGCTGTCTCTGTCCCAATTTAGTTAAAGTGTCTGTTTTATCTCCCTTTATGGTGGTATTTTTTTATGGTTCTAATAAAAAATGAAATGAAATAGAATTTATGCAAATTGTTATTTGATTAGTTGTGTTCGATTCTTGCTTCGCTAGGGGTTGGAAATGATTTTTTTTTGGACTTTTGTTTGAACTTTGTTTTGGCAGTAACACCATAATATGTGGGTCAAAAAAAAATTTCTTTTTCTTTTTTAATGAAACGGATTTTTTTAAACGTATTTTTCAACAATCCAAGTTATGGCTTGGAAATATTTACAGCTTTTGTTAACAAAAACACAAGAGACAGTTTTTACACATACTGAACCAATGCATTATATTCGATGTGCGTTTCACCAACCACGTTGACATCATCAGGAATTGTTGATATCATCAGTAGTACATTTTTGTTTTTGTTCCAGTCTGACTCTAGGAATAATATAAAGAATGAGGGAACTTGGTGCGTTTTTTTAACGAATTTATTAAGGAATAAAATATAACAATGTCCCTAAAGCAAAGCCCTGTTCATTTAAAAAGCATAACAATTTGTAACATTCCAAAAAAGTTACAATATACGTAGGATTAACATGTACATAAAATGTTAAGTCTAAACAAATATTAATAACAATTTAGTTAATATGATAATTATATAAGCTTATTTATTGATGACGTGTACAACGTACCGTTGTAGACCTAAATTAAAAATAAAAACTAAAACTTTCTAATCTACTGAAATAGCACCAAAATTGCTCTTTTTTTTCATAAATGCTACGAAGCTCTGTGTACATATTATCTACAACATAGTAATATAGTTACATAAAAAATTGTCACAAATTAAAAATAATTATAACAATATTTTCCATAAATATTTTTTAACCCTAGTTCTTACAATAGGTAGTAGGTAAATATATATATAACATTTAGTATATGATATTGAAATATTAAGGCAACTCTTTTCCATTATACATTTTAAAATTTAGAATATGACTACGTTCCGTATTGCTAAAATTCCTTAGCAAACACATTATAAAGCTAAAAGCAAAAGTAATACAAAATAATATTTAATAAATAAGCGTCGCTACGAGATTAAGGCTTCGTATAAATAGAAAAATAATTTGAACGGACAAATAAAAGGAAAGTTTGTAATATTAACAGTCTAAAATTGATTAACCGGATAAAATTTTGATATACTTTATTGTTCCTCTTATTATTTTTTTTGGATTTTTTTTAAATTGTTTTTTTTTTATGTGTGTGTTCATGTGTGCGTGTAAAGTGTCATGTGTGTGTCTTGTATGCGTGTTGTATACATTTTAAAAAAATAATTCATAATATTTATAAGTTCATCCTTTTCTGATGCCGTATCAAAACGTTGACAATGCGCGGAAATCGAGTTCGTTTCCCCCTCTCGAAGATGTTCGGAAACTATACCCTAAATTAATTTTTTTTTGTTCTTTAAATTAACCTAGTTTACATCAGCTTCTGCTTGGCGCACTCGGACAGATGATGTCGTCCTGGTCCGTGATGAAGCCGCGGCCCACCAGGCTGGTGCGGCAGGAGGCGCAGAAGAAGCAATCGTTGTGCCAGTGGCGGTCCTCGAAGGAGATGAACTTGGTGCCGCCGATGCCGGTGATCGGCTTGTTGCAGGCGGTGCACCGCTTGGCGAACAGCTCGCCGAAGCACTCCGCGCAGAAGGGCTTCTCGTCGCGGCTGGTGAAGCGCTCGCCGGCCAGGCTCTTCTGGCAGTTTGTGCAGGTGAAGCACTCCCTGTGCCACGGCTCGTTCTTGTAGGTCACGCCGCCGCTGGTGATCACCTGCCAAAGAAATTCTCGGGTGAGTGATGGATTTTCCCCACTTTCCCCCAACCAACGGAATTATATAGAGGTGAGCGATCAATCCGCCCCACTTTCCTCCAATCAACAGAATTATATAGAGGTGAGCGATCAATCTGTCCCACTTTCCCTCAATCAACTGATTAATGTGGGGGGTAAGTGGTGCAAGCTCGCAGTGGGACGAAACTGAATGTTTTTAATATTAAGGCAGCTATAGTATACCAATAATAGCTTTGCCCGAGGACAGACTGTACTTCTTGAAGCGTTCACGGCTGCAGGTAGCGCAGTTTTAATGGATTTTTTGTGAAAAAATCCTCTCCAAATTGTGAGGGCTTTAATAATTTTATATAATATTGAAATTCTTTACCTTTAATTTACATAAAGGTCATGTACGAGGTGTGGCAATTAAATAATCGAACTTATGTTTGAACAAGTTTGAACAGAACTGTGTCTGGTGATACTTTTCCCACCCTGAGCTCGCTGGACAAGCCAGTGGGTCGTTCAGTTTGACTGCAGCAGTCGTTTAAATTAGTCTACGCACCAGTGACGCGTAGAAAAATTGTTAAGTGTTCACATGGAGCAATGGTTAAGTTCGTTGTTAAACTGGGGAAAACTTTTACAGAAGCTTATGCAATGTTAAAAGAAGTGTACGTGAATGAATGTTTATCCTGCACACAAGTTTTTGAATGGTTTAAATGGTTTAAAGAGGGACGTGAAACGACCGAAGACGATCCGCGCCCCGGACGGCCCTCAACGTCAAAAACAGACGAAAATATTGAAGAAATTGGTAAATTAGTCCGCGAAGATCGTCGTCTAAGCATCCGAGGGCTTGCTGAAATACCAGGAATCGACAGAGAATGTGTTCGCCAGATTTTGCACGAATCGTTTAACATGCGCAAAGTTTGCGCAAAAATGGTGCCAAAACTCCACTCCTGAGCAAAAGGAATCAAGAATGAACATTTGCGCTGACATTCTAAACAACATTGACACTGATCCAGGCTTGTTAGACACGGTGACACTGAAGGGAACAAGATTCGAAAGTGTGGAAGCGGTTCAATCAAAAGCGACGGAGGTTCTGAACCAGGTGACAGAAGTGGATTTCCAGTACTGCTTTCAACAATGGAAAAGTCGTATGGAGCGGTGTAGAGATCGCCAAGGGGAGTACGTTGAAGGCGAGAAAGTTTTTATTGTAATTGGTAACAAATAAAAAGTATTATGACAGCATGAGTGATTGATGAGCAATGACAGCAGAAGTGGTTATTTAATAGCCACACCTCGTATATGTTTAACCAAAGAGCTAAGGGTGCCTCATTTATTCCAGCCTCAAGTACCCATAATAGAACAAATATTTCTTTTATTATTTCGAAAATATGTCTTCAGCATATTGTCTTATATAACACAAATTTTATTATTTGTCAAATAAGGCACCAATGCGAAGGACACGATTCAAAAAACTAGTGATTAAAAAATTAGTTTTGCACCCACTCCATCCCAACCCTTGGGAGCCACTCTATTAAACATGATTAATGCAGGAACTGACATTTGTCTCTCGATGTGACATTTCCGAATATAAGATGCCCAACGCGAAATATTGTTACAGTATTTTCGAAATAATTTCGATAATTATTGTAAAGCTAGAAAGTCGGACGAAACGTCGGAAAAAATCAGGAATCAGGAAAAGACCGAAACCATTAGAAGTCTGTCGATAGAGTACCACCGGGTGTTTCAGCAACCTCTTAAAATTATATTAAAACGATATTACGTCATACGTTGATTGCAAAAAATATAAACTGTTTAAAACTAAATCCAGCAACAATTGCTTCAATGCTGAAAGGGTAAAACAGTATATTTTATAATATAGTTTCTTTGTATTACTTATCAAAAGATAAATAAAACAGAATGGTATAAAAAGGCATTTATGTATCTTCCTGAAGATATCCATCCTTATAAAGGAAACGTTGGATTGGAAGCAAATGAACTTCTTACGAAATAGGTTGTTTTTTCAATTAGACGTGCTTCAAAGTGTATTCGCAGAACAAACGTGTACGAAATAAATTAGCAAAACTGTGACTTTGACCTTGACGCGGCCGCTGTCCTTTCTGTGACAGCTGGCGTGATATACATACATACAAGTACGATATTGCTGTGTTGGATTTCCCACTAAATGTGAAACTAAATTATTAATTGTTTCATAATTATTAATTATTAGTTTCATAATTATTAATTATTAGTTTCATAATTATTAATTATTAGTTTCACGTTCATAAAACAGAAAAACGTAACTAAATGACAATAATCAATTTTGAATGTATGGAGTACCGAAATCCAAAATTAAACACTTAAAAAATAATTTGAACTTAATAGATGTATCACATGTGACTATGTGTGATACATTCTACATCTTTTAGACCAGTTTTAGTAATCTAGTAAATACAATAGGAGTTTTTTTTATTTTTCAGTGATTACCTATCAAAATTGTCATTACGCAAGAATGTAACAAAATATACCCAAACGTCGTTGAGGAAAATTTGACACATCAAAGTTTACAGGTGTTTCTACATTAAAGTTTCCCTTTTAATTAGAAATAAACGCAAACAGACGGAGGATTGGCCATAAAACTGTTGTTTAATCACTCTCTTTGCACCTCCTCAAAAACGTGCTGCAGAGACCAGCGTCGGTAAACCGCTTACCTTGTTACACTTGATGCAACGGGTGGCGAATTTCTCTTCGTAACACTTGGCGCAGTAGATCTCTTGCTCGCGAGGAATGAAACTCTGCGTGCCGATAGGAACCTTGCACACATTACAGCAGAAACACTTCTCGTGCCACTGCCTCGTCTTGTACTCCATTTTCTTGGTGCCTGCAAGCAAGAGGTACAATAAGTAAGATGATTGGACAAATAAAAATGCAATATAAAGGAACGCACATAGAGATAACAAACAAGTGTAAAATCTTGCACTTAAAATTACGTATCTTATTGTCGAAAAATTTAATTTTTAGGCAAACATTTTGGAATGTTTTTATTGATGTTTTTACTAGACGAACGTCTTTGTATTGTCTGATAAATTAATTATGAAATTGGTCACCACAAACCGGCGAAGATTTTGAGAATCACGTGCTCATCTCAGACACGGAGAGCATGCATTTCCATAAGAGCTGACATACGCAGTGGTGTCCCATTAGTTCAAAAGTAGCATTAACTAATAAAGTTTCACTAATACTTAATAAATTGTACCGTATTGTTTGCAATGACCTCTCTCCACTAATATCATTCATTTCATCACTCGTTTGACTACAATTTTAAACGAAGAGGCTTCTACTTAGATTTTGTCATCTGTCTTACAGTTTGAACAAATAGTATAAATAAAATATATAGGCCTCCAAAACAGTCGATAAATGTTGTTTTATTTTGCAGTTCTGTAATACTCGATTTTATTATCACTTTAAGGGCCTTGGTACATAAATAACTATTCAAACATTCGTATCGATCCCTTGTAAAAATAGACATGAATACGGGTGTCTACTGTATCCACCTCTAGTTTAAACGAATACATTCTATTAAAGATGCTACGGAAGCGACAAAATAACATACCTTTTAACGAGTATAACGCAGTTTTTGGAGAAACATGATTTTATTTATGGGTCCACTGAACAAGAGCCGACGCTGAATTTCACAAAAAAACGATGAGAGCACTTGTTTTAATTTTTGCTAAAAATGATGGAAGTGCCGGTTGTAATTTTTGGGGAAACGTCTTTTGTTGGCCACTGAGTGAGAACCGACGCTGAATTTCGTAAAAAATTAATCTGTCCTAATTTTTGCTAAAAATGACGGATGCGCCGGTTGCAATTTTTGGCAAAAATGGTGCGCTGCGCTGGTAAGGAATTTTAAAAAATTGAGGAAGCGCCGATTGCATTTTTCTTGTACCGGATGCACCGGTGTTATGTACTTATCCCTTGCACTTTCACCATTTTTTTTAGAATGCGCCCGACATAATTTTCTCTTTTTCCCAGCGCTTTCGCCATTTTCAATTCTTTCTTGTAGTTATTTTTCAGATATTTCGGAACTGTGGACTTCCCTGCAGTACAAACTAAAACTCACGCATAGGTATAATGTAGTATTTGTATAGTCATATGTTTTTTTTACTTTTTTATTTGTATAGGGTACATTCATTATAAATTACCCTCTTTTATTATCGTTATTATTTCAAAACCAAAATAATTTTTAAACAAAACTTCTATGGGTATAACTTTTTTGTGACCTTTAACCCTTTTACTATATCTTTAACCCTTTTTGAGTTTAAATGTCACACGTAGTAATCAAGCCATTTAATGTAAATATTGAACAATATAGCTAGCGTTTCAATAATTTTATTACAGTAATTAACTAGTTTGTATCCAATATTCAACGTTTAGTAAAATATATTTATAGGTACAAAGCAACATTGCAACAAATACAATTTATTTTTTTGTAACAATAGAACTTGAAAGAGTAAGGAAAATATTACGCAGAAATTGTCGTTGTTTTTTTCTTTTTTTTTTTTGTGGCAACTCATATCGTGTATTTCGACAGATACCTAACACAATGTGAGTCATATTTATTTATATTTTTATTTATGTAATTTTTTGATCACTCAAGTGTATCCGATTTATCTCAATGTCACCCAGTAATTGCCTTAATGTTTGCGCCTCGTGTCATAATATGTATATAGAATGGTTATTGAATTTTATTCTGCTACAAATACATATAACTGAATATTCCCGAGCAGGTAATGCCAAGTATGCCGACAGTCGTTAATAATTCTTAAATTCTGCTTTATTGATTGCGATTGTCGCAACTTACTGATAAAGAACATGCAAAATTATATTAATGACATTGTAGCAAAACCAGACTTGGTAAAATACCATGTAGGTAAGAAATGTTAAATATTATATGTATATATTTTCCTCTTTCCAGATTTAGCGATTGATTGTAACAGAAAAATGAAAACAACAACACATAGCCGCAACAAAAACGATAACATGAAACGGTGTTAGGTAGGAGGTATCGCCCTCTAGTGTGCTTAAATGGAACCAAACGTGTTCCGGTCCTAATCTGTTGTTTTTGATGGTGAATCGCGGTGAATGGGGAGCCTTGTAACACGAAGCAAAAAACTATTTCGAAAACTGCTTCCTGTTTGCTTAAACATTTATCTGGTTTTGCTTAAAAAAATATTACACAATTTCAACCGTCGTAGACATAATACAGAAATCTACAAACATACATATTGTAAGCGTTAGTTAACACGAGAGTTTCGTTAGTTTGTCACTCTTGCTTAGGTAACAGGCAATACAAATAACAGATCGGCTTTTGTTTACGTTTATAGTCTATTTATTGCCGTTGTTTTCAATAATAAGGCATGTAGTGGTTTTCACACAGAAATAAGATTTACACCTGTTTATCAACGATTTTCTCTTGTGTACACATTTTAATCTATTTCGGCCGAAAACGTCAATCCCGGTACATCGCTCTTCAGCGCCTCATAACTATTTGCGACAGACAAAAATTTGACAGGGACTTTTTAAAGTTTAAGATGTGTCCTTTCCGATGGTGTCCATGAAATTCCTCCAACAATTTATTGATTATGAAAAAAGCAGTTTTTTTTTAAAACCCTATTTTTTTGCACATTTTTTTAAATCAAATTTTCAAGGGGTTTCCGGTCTGCAATGGACCTGGAACCTCATTAACCGGTGGAATAAATGTTTGAACTTTAAGTATATGTGGTTTAAAGATCGATTTTTTGCCGTATGCGTTCAAAATGGCGCAAAATTCAAGAATTTTTTATTGGAAAATAATGCACTTTTACAAAAAAATTGTCAAGAATAAACAGTTCTTAAAATCGCCCAAAGAATGCACTAGAATTTTCAAAAAATTTTGAGTAACTTTTTGGATTTTGCAAATAGTCAATTTTTGCAAAATTTAAAAAAATGCTTAAATAATCCTGAAAAACGTCTCCAAATCCAGTGCATTCTTTGAATAATTCTAAGAACTTTTTATTCTTGACAATTTATTGTAAAAATGCATTGTTTTCGAGAAATTTTTTTATAAATTTTGATACTAATCTGATCTTTAATTTTTTTTTCTCGAAAGCAATGCATTTTCACTATAAACTGTCAAGAATAAAAAGTTCTTAAAATCATTCAAACTATGCACTGGAATTTTTTTCAGAATTTTTTTAAACGATTTTTTAAATTTTGCAAAAATTGACTATTAGCAAAATCCAAAAAAATTGCTCAAAAAAAGTGAAAAAAGTCTAGTGCATTCATTGAGTGATTTTAAGAACTTTTAATACTTGACAATTGTTTGTAAAAATGCATTATTTTCAAAAATCTTGAATTTTTACGCACATTTTGCAAAAAAAAAATCTACGCCGAAGGTTCCAGTACCCACTCCAGAAACATTTTGCAGCTCAGGCGCCATTTTGAAAGTATAAGGCAAAAAATCGATCTTTAAACCACGTATACTTAAAGTTCAAACATTTATTCCACCGGTTAGTGAGGTTCCAGGTCCATTGCAGACCGGAAACCCCTTGAAAATTTGATTTTAAAAAAAATGTGCAAAAAAATCGTGTTAAAAAAAACTGCTTTTTTTTCATGAATCATCATTTTTTTGGAGGAATTTCATGGACGCCATCGGAAAGGGCACGTCTCAAACTTCAAAAATATGTCCCTGTCAAATTTTTCTGTTAGAAATAATATGAGTTATGAGGCGCTGCGAGAAGAGCGATGTAGCGGAAGTGGCGTTTTCGGTCGAAACGGGTTAAGGAAACATTTTATCTATTTCCTTTCACAACGCCATTTAGTAAAAATCGTCAACTTCTGGAATACTTCACGAAACAAATAAATTAAAATATTTCAGTTAATCAAGTTTTCTTTTACCTAGCTGGGTGCTATACAGTCATTCTAACGTTGTCCAGTAAAATGATCATAATTGGGTAAATGATCGAGTGGTTTGAGCAAAGGAATATGGCCACTGTAGGTGAAAGAGATCCAATTAGCAATTACCCATATTTGCGAGAAACGTGGGTTTCAGAATGACCGAAAAAGGGGTCAATGTTGCAGACAGGCTTTTATATTAATACATTAACAATAAACGTTGCCATTGTGACGACAGTGACTGGCATAAATATGTATTTATTACGTCATGTTTTCAGGTACCTAAATTATGGCGATTTTATAGACTTAAAAAAACACGAGATATTTCGAAATTTTGTCATATAATCAAGTTATACACATATTTTGAAAGCGATTTTTACAGGATACATTTTTTTAAAACGAAATAGAAATCATTTTTCACAATGTTTTATATCATAAGATGCATTATTTTCCTTCGTGTCTTTTTTACCACACAAAATCTTCAAGTACTAGATTAACTATTTTTACGCGTTTAAAACCCTATCGTCATTCCATGTTAAAACACAGAGGCAGCCAAATCAGTGTAAATGAGTCACTAATGACATTTGTGTCTGAAAGTATAAGGTAGATACTGATAGTGACTGATCTGGGGTTTTGAACCCGTTTTATCAAACAACAGCGAAATAAAACACACGTCTTGTGATAACTGGCTGGATATTTTTACAAGGAGTGTTATGCGAAGCGATACATATTTTTTTTATAATGAACAATGTTTTAAAAAATATTTGTTTCTTTAAAACAAGAGTTTGTTATTAAATGATGCTTTCCAGGCTTCCGCTGATGTTGTGACTCATGAATAGTACATACATTTATTTTCATATTACATTGATTTATTTACTTTGGCGTTTTACATGCAAATCTAATTTGTCTAGACTTTTTCTCTTCAAAATTTACGGCCAAAGTTTGCAAAGTATGAAAAATTGTAAATATTAACTACATAAGACTTTTTTGACTGACAATACTCTCTTGTTGAAAAACTGACAATACCCTCTTATTCTCGTGTTTATAAGCGAATAATTGACGTATTTGTTTGACTTCTATAATGAGTGTTTAGTCTTCCAGATGGGGATTTGTAAAAATCTCTTTTAAATTTTAACTTTCGGAAACTTGTTGCACGAGATTTTAATCCAGCCACATAAATTAGACAAGAATGCAAATTTGGCAATTAAATATAAATTTATTGGGTATAATTGAAAATTTAATTAAACAGAATAATGAAGCTATCGCTGATCCATTTGATGATTAATTGATGCATTCTTACAGATGGTGTTGGTGTCATCAAACACCGCTATGACCAAAAGGCCATACACATATAGTGGAAAATTACGTTTTATTAGTGGTAACTAAGATAATTTTTTTACAACGGTAGAACTGTTTTTGATTAACGAAAAATATGCAACCGGACACGGGTGATGTTAGAAAAAAAATGTTTTAGTCAATATTTTTTAAAAACATTTTTTGACTTCCCTGGTGTAATACACGTAAGTTACAGCTGGAACATTAGATTTATTACACTATTGACAGGATTAGTTAACACGTTGGCTGGCACTCAGTCAAGAAATAAACGTGTTGTAAGTTTCAAAACGCAAAAAAAATTGGATATTTCTGTCCAAATAACGAAACCCTATCTCAACGCCTTAACGCAACCGTACTCAAGGATCTATTCACTGGCGGATCCAGGGGGGCGGGCATGAGGGCCATGACCCCCCATTGGCACCCTTAGAAATTCCAAAAAGTATTCTTGTGATAGTCGGTATTTTTGTATAAATGGATTTTTAATTGAAATTCTAAAGTGCCAGGAGAACGCGTGACCTTGAAAATTTTCAAAATTTTCGACTGCGGAGCCAACATGGCCTCTCGCGGGTCATTTGTTGCTTTATCACTAAAATTCCCCCCCCCGAGAGGCTTTCTGGATCCGCCTTTGGATCTATTAATGTGCCTTCGTTTCGGAAACCGGCTGCAATTTGTTTTTCTTGTTTATCAAGTATTTAACTATTTTTATTCTTGTGTCAGTTAAAGTTTTTAAATAAAGTTGCAAAAAGTTTTTTTTTGTATTCTACCCTTCCACTTGGGTCTAGTAATAACCCCCTAAAATCTGGCGTGGATCCCATGCTTCCTTACGAACACACGAGAACTCCAAATTCCGGCACCGCCTTCCTTAATTTCCAGTAAACGGGACCCACCTAAGGGCAAACTGACGGGGTCCCCTTGCAAACAATCCTCCTCCAAACAGCACCTGAACTGCCTCTTCTCCCCCTGGCAGCTCCATGGACAGGATCGCCACATCCTCGTTCTTATCTTTCGCCCTCTTTATCCTGTCCTCCCCCACGGTTTTCGTCTGCAGATTCAACCTCTTGAACTGATCACTGACAACTCCTGCCATTTTCGTTTATGTCCACAAAAAAAAAAAAGGAAAAAATCGAATCGCGTTACACCCAGCCGACTTGATACCTACTAATTTCACATTTGTTTGTTTATCACGCACGCACGGGCCACTAGATCCGACCGGTTTATTAAGATATTACCGAGAAAGAGGGTAGAACGAACTTGCTGTCAATGATTATTATTATTATTACTACTGTCGGGCATGGTTTCGACCCATCGTCGCGCGCGCTTTAAAAGAACCGAACGCGAACTAAAAGATCCCGTACCAGCCTCACGAAAACGTCGAATAACATTTCATGCTGCACAAGGTTAAAGCGAGCCAGGCTACCTACACGCATCTTTGCCGGGAGAAATTATCGGATAAAAATTGATCAACCTGCGGTGCGGCGGGCGACGCGTTTCGCCTCCGAGGAGGATATTGTATCTACACTGCGCGCCAAAATTAAGGGAACACCCACATATTCCTAGTCAAGTGAATAGGTAATAAAATGGGCCGTTGTGTCACGCCCTAGAAATCGGCGAAAATATTGGCAATCATGCTCTTCACGTCCTTCAACAATAATTGAGATAGTCAGTGGTGACACGTCACTACAATTGCACAGATAACACAACTTTTCTCTTGTGACAAACAGATTAAGTGAAAACAATCTGATCATTTCTCTATGTCCGAAAGTTTTAATTAAATTTAATAATTTAACTGAAATTAATAAGTTTTAATTATTAATAAATAAGTTTTAATTAAGCATGTTAAATTGGACCAATGTGGCCAAAACAATAGATATGGAATATGATACCAAGATGGAACCACTAAACATCTTGAAGCGAGAGCTACTCGTATATAGTCCAGTTATTATGGTTTGCAATAGATTGCCTGCGTCATCGACACTAAACCAAGGATTTGGAGATCTTAGTTGCAGAATTCGTATGGCCAATAACGAATATAATAAGCTTAAACAAAATTTGATCTCAAAGTAGGCTTTGCCAGTTTAAACAAATGTCTTTTCAGATTCAGGCGTAAACTGTTGTTTTTCGATCTGGCGTTTGACTGTTTCAAACTGTTGATGTTAAAATTAACAAAAGTCCGTGGCTAGATATTATATATTTTGTAAGTCAGTTGGATAATGACAAAATTACCACAATTCACTTCCAAAGATGGTGCTAGAGCACACACTGTGGGTAAACCCATGGTAATATTACAGATATTCCATGATCGCTACTTGGTGAGCCTGAATTCCAAACACGAATTTCCTCCAACATCCTGTACCATAACACCATGTGATTTATTTTTGTGGCCGTCAAATTTAGGAGGTAAAATTTTATTCACAATCTTCGTACTGCTTTTTTGAGTTCAGTTATACTCGGTTTTTTTTTTCAAGGGAAGAACAATAGGTCGTCCCTTAATTTTGGCACGTAGTGTATATTGTTTTAGTCTCGGGTTACAAGAGGAAATCAGAGGCGGATCGCACAGGTGGAATTAATAGGAATAGTGGCTACGTGCGTACCAAATTTGGTCTCAGTATAATTTCCATACGGGTGTTGTTTCGTAACAGAGAGTTTAGCGTCCAGTTTTTGTTTGCGTGTCGAAAGCACCTACAGGGTAGACAACATAGGAAATTGTCAATGTTACATGCAAAACTGACACGATTTATTGAGAATGCAGGAAAGGAGCATTAGGGCTAAAATTCAAATCGATAAACTTGTTTTTTAGATAATCACCCGTTTAAAAAATACCCTGTACACATACTTCCAAGTACAGAAAGAAAAAAAAATGATAACATGCAGATAATATTTATGTAGACAGATATGCAAGATAAATGTGTTTCTAAACCTCAAATCTAGGGACATCTCATTGTCATGCGACTTGTCTGTTTCACTGCTATTGCAAATTCCAATTACCTGTCTTGAACTTGGATTGACTCCCAACAGTTTTCAGTACAGTTGGCAGTCAAAGTTTCACGGTAAGTCAAATTACAAAATATAATATACAATAATATAACGAGCCGTCCAAATAGTCATCGAAACTTGGTTGTCAAACTTTTGATAAGTAGTTGTCACAATTGTAAAATAAATAATGACTATCACATAATGTAACAGTCTTGACAATTAAATAAAAATATAAATTTAAGATTCATAATAAAAATACGTCATTTTTTGCTCGGCCAACTTTGATTTTTTTTTTTTTTTTTTGGTAGCTCATTATATACCTGTATAACACAATTAAAAACAACAATTAGGCACAACTGGGTATTACCAAAAGTATGACATAACTATGTAGGTATATAGTTACCCCAGATGACGTAAGAATGTTGGTTAAGCTACATTATATCAGATGTTATATTGCTTGCCTACCAGAAGGAATTCTTGAATTTTGTGCTTAGGTTATTCTTCTTTTGATACCTGTTTAGATACGTACCGTGTTTTAAAATGATTAGGTTTGCCTACGTTTATTTATAGCGTGTGATTCATCGGAGATACAACGTTAAACATCTTTTTAGGCGATAATATAATTAATAGGGACATGCTATCTAAAGTCAAAGGTCAAGGTCATTTCGATAAACGTGCAAATTATTACGAAAAGTTCCCACAATATTTTTTATATGTACATGTTACAATTTTTCAAGTCATTTAAAATGCGCCCCGTAGTAATATCATTTTGGGAACACTACCTTTTCAGATATGTAAATTTTGCTGTATCATACATGTACATATATATGTATGTATTTTTAAATCTCTTTTGAGTTATACATCCTGTTTTAAATTTAAATTTTTTGTATGACAACCTTAGGAGGATATTAAAATGACACGTTACGCACTTTTATAAACATTTGTAATTAATTTACATATGACGTTAGCTGGTGGGAGTGAATTCTATATGAATCATATATTTTTGTGTACTGTATGGACCTCGATTTTCATAATCCGTACAATAAAGTAGTTTTAAAAGCGTTTATAAATTCGTATTTACCCAAAATTGGAAGTTTCAATATGTCATACGTTGAATATATTAAACAATGTAAGCCACACCTTCATATACCATCGACTACAAAAGGTAGGTTACCTACCGTAAGATAAGAAAAAGACATTCTCAAAGTATGCCGTGGAATGGATCCGGCACGTGTTAAACTATCACACTTAGAACCGTCAACTTCTAAAGTTTTTATTACCATAAATACGAGCCATCTAAAAAAAACCGCCATCAAAGTTGGCCGAGCAAAAAATGCGTATTTCTATTCTTAATCTTAAATTTATAACCTGATCTATTGTGACAGCCACTTGTCAAAAGTTTGAAAACAACCATTTCCATCTCTCTCGTTCATGGCCAGATTTGATTACTTTTTCCTGGGATGGTCCTTTATTTTTAATACATAATATGCAATCTTATCGTCTAAGCTCAGTCCAAGAGTCGTTTATGGGTAATTTGTATTTACTTTTTTCGCCAATATTTGGCAGTTTACATGAGAGTAGTAACGTTTGCGCGTACTGGTATATTTTGAACAAGCATTTATTTCCCTTCGAACAGATACACTCACTTACATACATAGATCAAATGGTATTTATAGAACGGTTCTGGCACCTCAGGAGTGCTCCGGCCGCCAGCGAACGGGCCATACGCCCGACCATATGTCCGTCTGTCTGTCAAGAGATAGTAAAGGATGACTGTAGCGTACGGCAATTCAAGCGACAATAAAAGAGGAAGGTAAGGCCGGCGTATAGCTACTAAAATGGATGTAAACGATGTTAATATACGTACTGCGCCGAAGACAGTTCTCCATTTAGGGCAACCGGTCGTGGCACACATTTGATTCATCGGCAGTACTTTTTTACATTCTAATACTGGGTGGAAACGTGAAATATGTAAGGGCGTTCTCGATACTCTTTAAGGCTGCGATTTCAATAGACATCTATCAGAAGTTTTGATATAAAAATCTAAATACAACCCGCAACAATTTCCTTCTCAAATATTTTATGGACGCAGTTTGGCCATTACTATACAAATGAGGTGTTAAAAACGTTTAGTCTTATATTTTTTTCACTTTTCTATAACCAAGTCTACAAATATAAAGAGTGGGACTGCTGATTTAGAGCAATTAAGATTCTCCAAGCAAATGTTGGATACGACCTCCAAATCACGTTGTATTAAACTAACTAACGAGACATTTCATTAAATACTTGGGAAGTATTAGTTAATATCAGTAAAACATTCAAATTAATGGGGTTGTTTTTTCAAACGCGACATAGAGCATGGAATTAATGAGAAACATTTTACAAAAAAAAACTAGTTATCAATTAAGCGCGTGCTAATAACCTCAGGATCATTAATGATGCTCGTAAAATAAACTGGTTATTGATCGCGGTGAATCCTTCTATGATTACATCGTAAAGTGCAAAATAAAATTTTGTAGTAATGTCTCATCAATAAATTATTTGTGTGATATATACGTTAATTATAAACTGTGCACTCACGTTTATGTCTGGCTACGATATTAACATAAATTAAAAACTTAGTGTATATTGAATTGAAGAAATTGAGTGTATATTTCATCGAGAAACATTATCAATCTACAATCATCGTCCTTTTATGACCTTTTAAAGGTTCACATATAATTATCTGAAGAAATTGGACAGTACAGAGAGTTCAAAAGTTCGTCCTTATTTGAACAGGGTTCGTACTTATTTGGACAAAAGAACTTTGAACCAACTACTGTTTTATGAATGTTTGTACGATTAGTTTAGGTACATCAATGTGTATGTAGTTTAAATTATTACCTTATTATAATTAAATTTTATCAACACTTAGGTATGTTAATGTATCAAAACATTTAACAGGCTAATATGGATTTCAAAGTTTGTGGCAAGCTCATTAATAAGGTTAGTATGTTTATGTCTGGAGGTCAGTTTTTTCATGGTCGCTGAATTAGTGATAGCAGTCATCTCGTTTCGTGAATTTTATGGATTACTGTTAATACAGACTGTTATAAAATACCAACAGTAGGTTCTAAAATATATGGGATTAAAAAACAACCGTAATAAAAAAGATTGCTGAAATATATAAAAACAAAATATATAAAATCTATACAAATACAAAAATATATGGGACCAAAAAAGTAGTTAAAGTATAA
This sequence comes from Aromia moschata, assembly GCA_029963805.1. Taxonomy (NCBI): domain Eukaryota; kingdom Metazoa; phylum Arthropoda; class Insecta; order Coleoptera; family Cerambycidae; genus Aromia; species Aromia moschata. The sequence goes on from JAPWTK010000943.1 coordinate 30,698, forward strand.
TTTAAAACAAAGCTAACAACAAAAGACGTAATGGAATTAATCAGAAATGGCCAATGTAAATTGTAGGCACCATCTGGAAAAACCTCTCAATGATAGGTAAAAAAAAACGACCTATACTGAGAAAAGCTTACTTGTCTATTTCGACTTAAAACTGGACCACAAATATTCTATTCTTTGACTGGACCACCTCACCTACATAGTCATCAGTTTTTAAGCGAAAAAAAAGGACATGTGCTAGTAGGAGGCGGGAAACGTATTGAAAGCAAATTCGATTGAAAAGCCCACTCGATATGGAGGCAAATGATCAGTCACCGAACCGATGACGTTTAGCGATCCAATTTATTCCATGTTATACATCTTTAGCCGATATTACATTTGGGATAATTTAAATTTAACAATAGGAAAACGCCTTCGCGACGTGTTTTTTTTCTGCCGCGCACCCAAATATATTATTAAAGATTTGCAATCGCTCAAAACAACAATCTAATAGCGACTATTTGTTACCCCATCAATCAAACATTACACAATTTTAATTGATAAATATAGACTAGACGATTTGAAACACACATTAACGTAAAATCCACCTTAGTAACCAGGGCTTTACAAAAATTGTACTATTTCTTATAAGGGATTTACGAAAATTGGACTACTCTTTATAAGGGTTTTTGCGAAAATTTAACTACTCCTTATATGGACTTTACGAAAATTAAACCAGTCTTTACAAGGGCTTTACGAAAATTAAAGCACTCTTTTGAAAGGGCTTTACGAAAATTGTACTACTCCTTATAAGGGTTTTACGAAAATTAAATCACTATTTACAAGGGCTTCACGAAAATTGTATTATACTCATTGTAAGGGCTTTACGAAAATTAAATCGCACTTTCTATGCACGAAAATTGTGTCGAATATTATAATGAGAAAATTGTTAGATCTGTACTGTTAAGAACCCGGGATCAACAATAATTTCATATTTGGCGTTAAGTAAATTGCGCGGTCCGGCTGAAGTGTGGTACCGCGGACTGCCTACAAAAATATTTACTTGGCCAGAGTGGAAGGCTATGTTATTACAAAATTTTAAGCCGAAACGCGATCTACATAAAGCTTTATTAACAATGATTTCTTGTGTTCCGAAGCCTGGTGGTACATTGAGTATGCTTTTGAAAAACTCGCTCTTATTCATAAATTAAAACTAGGCATACCTGAAGCTGACAAGGTTAATTTAATAATGGGGGGGAATTAGCGACCAACAAATAAAATTTTCGGTAGAAACAGCCGGGATTTGCGATCCTGCTATTTTAGCCAGTCATTTTAAGGTACTTGACAACCAAAAAAACTATGATGGGCATACCGGTACCTGGCGTAGCCAGTGTGTCTTTAGGACAGGGAAATGATAAAGTGAAAAAGGTAGGAAAAGAGAGGAATACATTAGGAACATGTTATCAGTGTGGTCGGGAAGGGCATTATAAGAGAGACTGTCCTCAGGGAACTCCACGTCTAAAGGCTATCGATATAGGCTATAGGCATGTAAATGTTATAAGTTCAACCTCACAGAGCAATGAAAAATTTTTCAAGAACATAACGATTAATGGGTTCACAATAAAATCATTTATAGACTTTGGAAGTGAGTGCTCCTTAATTACACAACGTACGGCAGAAAAACTCTCGTTAGCATTAAAGTCGCTTGATTCTACTATTGTTTTGTCTACCGCTTTTGGTCATCAGATTAAGTCGCCTTTATTCACTCAATCAAAAGTAGAAATAGACGGTGTTGTTCGGTATATTGAATTTTATATCATAGAACAGAGTGTTATGGGCGTGGAGGTTTTGATTGGACAAAATTTCACTGAAATGTATGACGTGTGTTATTCTAAAGTAGGTAACCTGTTACAGTTTACAGAAGACAAGCATGATTTATTTGTAAATTCGATCAATACTACCGTAGTTAATATTGGTATTGATCAGCCTAGAATAGTCCAGTCGCTTTTAGATCTTTTAAATGAATTTCCAGAGTGCATCGCTGACAATCTTTCACAAATTGGGGTCACTGAGGTATACGGGTACAGGGTATACTGTGGACGTGACCAACACATTTATTTTCTTTATTTAAACTCATAGTCTTTATGTTAAATATAAGTTGTTAATCGATTTTATTATTTTAATGTTAGTAATAAACTGGGCCCAGTTCATTAATACATTCTTAGGATATAGGTTCGATAGCTGCTACATGGAGATCCCGCCAAGAATTGATATGTCACATAAAGTTAACTCGTTTGCCATATCAGTTACTCTGTCTTAGACGTTTGTACAATTTCAGATTCTTGTGCCGAGTACCTGAGTGAGGACACTCAGGAAAGTCAGGAAAGGCCGTGTTAAGAACCCGGGATCAACAAGGCCTTGTTCTGAGAATTCATGCGTGATCGGCACGAGGTCATGTCATGTAGCTGACCAAGCTATATGGGGAATAACGGGGGAGACAGAGGCATTGAATATCGAGACGTGGTGAAATAAAGCAGCTATTAATGTTAACCGACATACTAGTTGAGAAATAGATGTTTAAATAGGTTTTGGGCTTTCATTTTATTTTTACGAACTTAACAGTACAATGAATCGTTTAAAAAAATGGTAAAGCTAACACACGAACCGTCCCTGAAACGAAATTAATAGCGTTAGTCACGCTTATAAATAAAGCCGAACACTTAAGTTAGTTAAACCTCTATGCGCTTTGGTGATTACATCAATTTATAGGTTTCTTATACACACAAGTATATACAACTTTTTTAGGCGTCAGGTTACGTCACCTCCACATCCTGATTCGCTAATCAAATAAACAAATAATCTTAAAATGATTTTGATTTGTACAATACCCGCTACGTACTATCCTAATTAATTGTAAATACAAAGACTAAGCTATCGCGTATTTTAATTGATTCGTTGCAATAAATAAGGTTAAGTAATATGTAATAAAATAAATCGCCGGAGTGTGATAACTCCGAACCTTTTGACTTTGTATCAAACATTTCGTCAGTTAATTTACTGCGAAGTCTGTAAATATTGAAAATAATTACTTCGCGATAGTTTAAAAATAATAAAGTAAGTTATTCGTTCGAGTCACTATGCTTCCAGACAAGTAGCTGTTTTAATATTCATAAAATTAATTGCCACCATTCAGTGTGTAGAAACAAGCCATTGATTAAGTGTTGTTATTTTTCTTTGATGACTCAATTATCTGGCTTCAAAGGCAAAACAAGTCATAAATTAATAATGAGAATGAATCGAAAGCCTCAAAGTTACCATTACATACACTTTTTTAATTTAATATTTACCTGACGAACTATATTAAATTACATAGTATACAGGGTGTCTCAGCTTGAATTCATGAGGGCTATAAAATGACATATTCCGTTTGACATGTGCTAGTGACCTTGAGGTTATGTCAGTGTCAATATAAGTTTTTTAAATACAACACCCTGTATTTTTCGACATTTTTGTATTTACCGACCAATTCTACACATATTTCATGTAACATACCCTATACCTATCTTCAAACGTTTTCGAGATTTTCAAAGTCAAACAATGATACGTGCAACATGCAATAGAGGATTAATACGCCGTTTAAAAACTGAAAATTTATTAAACTAATTGCTTATAATTACTGAAATATCCCATTGATCTGATGAAAATTACTTTTAACAATGCCTCTCAATTGTTTCAAAACTGACAAGGCAAACTGAAAATTGTTTGTATTGTAAAATAATAGCTGTTTGCCTTTGAAAATCTCAAAAACGGTTGAAGATAGGTATAGGGTATGTTACATGAAATATGTGTAGAATTGTTCGGTAAATACAAAAATGTCGAAAAATACAGGGTGTTGTATTTAAAAAACTTATATTGACACTGACATAACCTCAAGGTCACTAGCACATGCCAAACGGAATATGTCATTTTATAGCCGTAACTTTTGTATATAAAAGTAACTTTTGTATATAAAGTTTTTTGCTAACTATCCTGGGTGAACAGATAAAGACTGTAAACTAAAAGCTGAGACACCCAGTATACTCGTATGTCAGATGTTTAATTTCATGTATATACATATTTATTAAATATGGAAAGTAAAATACATTACAGTAAAGTACATTTCTTTTGAAAACCCTATTTAAAATTGAATCAAATCCACACGTACACACTCGCATAGTAAATGTAAAAGCAAGTGGATACCTTGCAAATTGAGAATAAATTATCTTCGGTGCGTCGGCCTCAATTGAGTAATACTCACTTAGAAACGCTGCAAAATACATATTCTCGCATTCTTGAATGGGTTTCGAGAAGGACGTCGGTCTGTAATGGACTCGTCAGTGGTTTTTATCTTCATTAAAACCAGCGAGGAAAGGCAAACGTATCTTATAAACTACACTAATAGGTATCGTATACCGCAATTAACATGACTGGAGATGTTACAGTAAGATCGATCCATATCTGCTACATGAGTAAAACTAGAGCAATTATTTCTATATGCTATTTTTATAAAATATTTTTATTATTAGACTTTTATAGTGAAATGACACATGTAATATGAAAATTGAATATAAAAATAATGCCTACTAGAGTCAAGCCCAACAGTTACCGAGGGATACACGGCCCGTACCTCCTTGAGCAAACAAAATGAGGGAAAACATAAAAAATGGTCCATGCCTACCCTGATGCTACAGGTGCATTTGGAGAAAGAGAGGATAGCCCGTAGTGCCTCATAGTGAGGGTAACAAGATAGCTGTGGCCCAGATCTACCATGCTATATAATAATTATGACGGTATTGAGTCGAAATCAAATGAGCCAGGGTAAGGAGTAGTATTTGTAGATTTCAGTATTTGTAGATATAACAACGCATAGCAGTACCTTTTGGTATAATCTGTGGGTTAACGATAAATGTCGAGATTGTACAACACGAAGCTATGGAATGACGGAATATGATAACAATAACAATTACGTTTGTCCATCTGAAAAGGCCACGTTTCCATCATCGCGATTTTTATTCCGTCTGCAGGTAACTGTTAAGATGGTATCGGCAAAACGTGAACTGAACGAACTGCACATTTTTTTTGCGTTCAAGAACGAGATAAAATCGCAGCCGCGTCAGGTGTGCCTTGCCGTTCTAAAGGTAACGCTGGACGATGGAGATAAAACGGGAAAGGAGCTGAAAAAATACCCGCTGAACGAAAGTATAATAGATTGCCGTTGCACGCGATCAAATTGACGTCATCTCCATTTCGGATACAGCGCAATAGTTGAGCCGGAATTATTACAACACGTATTTCTTGTATATAAAATGATAATTTATATACAAGGAATACAAAAACACGAAAGCACTCATACGATGTGTGAATTAAGTAATGAGACTGGCAACGTAGCGCCCGATATAGCAATACTGTTAGAGGAGACAAGACTTGGAAGGATGGTAGGTTAACATGTAATGCACCAGTACAAGTTTGAACTTGTTAGAGTAATCATTTGTTTGTGACTGTTTTCGTAAACCGTTTGTTTTTTCTAGTGCGTTTTAAAAATTAGTGACATACGGGATCTTGTGCGTTCAGATCGTCGGTTGATGACAAGAATGGTCTGGGAAGAGTTAAATTTGAATCACACCACTGTTCATCAGATTTTGAGTAACGAATTGGGGATGAGAAAAATCTGCGCTTCCAAAAAACTTTTCGCAGGAACAAAAGGACACCATGAGAAAAATGTGTCTTGACTTTTTGGAATCGATTGAAAATGATCCCCATTGTATGGAACTTGTCATTACTGGTGATGGGATTTGGGTGTCTGAGTACGACTCGGATACCAAGCGGTAAAGCATGGAATGGCACACTCCAAGCTCTCCAAGACCCAAAAAAGCAAGAATGAGCAAGTTGAAGGTCAAATGCATGCTGACTTGCTTTTTTCATAGCCAGGGAATTGTCCACAAAGAGGTTGTGCCTCCAGACCAATCAATCAACACACTTTTACAGAAGGGTTCTTGAAAAACTTCGAAAAAAGGTCATGTGTGTGAGATCAAACATCAAGAACTGGATGTTGCATCACGACAATGCGTCTTGTCACACAGCCATTTCAGTAAACGAGTTTTTTAGCCAGTAAAAACATTCATGTGACTCCTCAGCCTCCTCATTCGCCTGACACTTGAGTCCTTATGACTTTTTTCTCTTTCCGAGATTGAAAAATCACCTCAACAGACGTCATTTTTGTTATCATAGAAAACATTCAATCGGCTGTAACCGACCAGCTGAAGGCTATTCCAGTATATGAGTTCCAGCACTGCTATGAGAAATAGAAGAACCGTCTCCAGCGCTGTGTGGCTTCCCAAGAAAGTTATTTTTGAAGGAGATAATACTGAATTGTAATTCTATTCGAATAAAAAAAAATAAAAAAAACCAGTTTCATTACTTAATTTATACACCTCGTATCTTATTGAGGACTTTTGAGTAATGCAAAAATACAAGTTCCATTTGGCCCACTTCAAGGACACTAACACCTATTCCTTCTTATAAAAATATGTATTTACTCATGCTTGACGCTAACGCGATGTTTGCCTAGTATAATTTACGATGAATATGACAACTATTTACTCGTCTACTGCATTAAGCATTAATCATTACATTATTGTTAACCAATATCTTATGACATATTTTAAATATTGTTAACACGGAATGCGGTAAGTTTCCATAAGAAAAAAAAGACAAATGTGTATTACTATAAAGAGAAGGAAGGTTGATGATATATCTATGTACGTGTTCATAGATATATCATCACTATCGATTCATTGTATCATACATTCTACACAACCGTATTCAAAGTAATCGTTAGAAACGATAAAAATAAGATGTGTGTATAAAATATATGTAATTAGTTGTAACATTAATGAGTACTGGAGTTTTGTATTGATTTTTTATATATGCTTCCTTTCCAAATCAAAATTGGTTTTATAGTAACATGTCTCGTAACAAACAAGACAAGAGGAAAAATTACATATAATTTGATAGATACTAATGTTTTGGAAATTATAAATCCTGAATTAAAATTTAAAAAAAGACACAAACGAATTTTAGTCGCATTTATTTCTATTATTTATTTGTTCTCAGAATAGCTGGTTCATCATGGTGAATTTAAAAAAAAATTGATGCCAAGTAATTACCCTCAAGCAAATTCTAGGAAGGCAAATTATACCGGTGGTGGAAAAGACTGGCAGATTAAAGAAGCTCTATCCCAATGAAAACTGCCAAAATTTCCTAATGCCAGCTAATTATTAACCAAATGTAACATGCGTTCTTTACTGACAGTTAAGCTTATGTTCACTCTGTTCTTTCAACAGTTCAACGGTTAATTATCAGTAACCTTTATCAGCCGTATCACGTTATGAGTTCTAAGAACTATTTTACTTTTCACCCCCATCATAGTATCTGCTTAAATGGTCTAAGGAACAAGTTAAAACGAGTAATTTTCATTGAAACACTTACCAGCCCTGAAGATCTCGTGGCATCCATCGCATCTGGACGCGAACTGTTGATCGTAACAGCTGCCGCAGTAAATCCTGTCGCCCTTGGATCCGAATTGTTTGTCTACAAGGGATTCCCCGCAGGTGGTACACAGGAAACAGGCCTCGTGCCAGTGCTTGTCTTTGTATGACAAGTCCTGAAACAGACGGGAGACGTCAGGGTTCCGATACACCGCAAGGTTCGGTTCTGGGCCCGCTTACATTATTCATTGATGGCTATTAACTTGACTTTCCGATTTTTCCACATAGAGACCAAGTTTATTGGAGAGTAAGAAATTTATAGGACCAAGTATTTAATGGTACCAGCATTGCGAATTATATTTTTTAAACTAGCAGCATTGCGAAGCCTTATGTTTTTTAAACTACAAATTATACTCAACATACGAGTAGTCAAAACCATTTTTTGTTTTATTGATTACATCTGATCGAAAAAACATCTTAACCCGTTTCGGCCGAAAACGCCACTTCCGGTACATCGCTTTTTCAGCGCCTCATAACTAATACTATTTGCGACAGAAAAATTTGACAGTGACATATTTTTGAAGTTTAAGACGTGCCCTTTCCGATGATGTCCATGAAATGCCTCCAAAAAATTACTAATTATGGAAAAAGCAGTTAAAAAAAAACACTTTTTTTAACATTTTTTTGAATCAAATTTTCAAGGGGTTTCCGGTCTGCAATGGACCTGGAACCTCACTAGCCGGTGGAATAAATATTTGAATTTTAAGTATACGTGGTTTAAAGATCGATTCTTTGCCTTATACGTTCAAAATAGTGATTGAACTGCAAAATTTTTGCGTAAAAATTCAAAAAATTTTTTATTGGAAAATGATGCACTTCTACAATTGTCAAGAATAAAAAAGTTCTTAAATGCACTGGAATTTTTGCAAAATTTTTGAGCAACTTTTTCGATTTTGCAAAATGGTCAATTTTTGCAAAATTTCGAGGCAAAAAATCGATCTTTAAACCACGTATACTTAAATTTCAAACATTTATTCCACCGGTTAGTGAGGTTCCAGGTCCATTGCAGACCGGAAACCCCTTGAAAAATTGATTTAAAAAAAATGTGCAAAAAATAGTTTTTTTAGCTGCTTTTTTTCATGATTAATAATTTTTTGGAGGAATTTCATGGACCCCATCGGAAAGGGCACGTCTTAAACTTCTAAAATATGTCCCTGTCAAATTTTTCTGTCGCAAATAGTATTAGTTATGAGGTGCTGAAGAGCGATGTACCGGGAGTGACGTTTTTGGCCGAAACGGGTTAAGAATAATAATCAATTTTTGAGCTGTCAAGTTAAACCTTTTCAGGGGCAGTGGGACATATATGTCCCACCTATTTTTTACTCGTTTTATTCATATTTCTGCCTCCTTTTGCCCTATCTATTGGTACAAAAGTATTTTTTAGACTCCTGGGTACCTAATTTATAAAATTTTGGCGTAAAATTGCAATAATTAATTTATTTAAATACTTGTTATAAACAATTAACATGAAAAAATGCTGTTTTTTCACTGAAAAATCAGTTTCTCGGTAATGCATATGGCTATAGCTCTGAAAACTTTTTTACGTATTCTCCATATATAGGTTTATAACATTTTTTTTTTTTCAAAATTTTTCGTTGCTCAGTTTTTTTCAAAAAAAAAATCTTAAAACCGCAAAAAAATCTCAAAATTTTCGGGTTTTTGTTGGTTTTTTTTAACTTTTTTTATTATTTATTTTTGGTTTTTTGTTATTGTAGTGTTCAAATCGTACTTAGCGTCTTTATAAACTTTCAAAAATTATTTTTATTCTATACTAAAAAAAAATGTAAAATTAGCCTAAAGCATGTGTATATTGAAATAACCATTTTGAATTTTGAAAATCTGACTTCGGATCAGCGACCCCAAAAACCCTAGTAGTCACTCTTATTTTTATAATAAGTGTTAAGGAAAAATGTGTGCCCCTGAACGGGTTAAAGTGATTATCTAGAGTTTAGATTAGGGATTCATTTAGGTATTTCGATCCGATTGCAATAACACCCACCTTGGAATCAATGCCGATGGTCCTGCTGCATTTCTCGCACGCGTTTGCGAAGACCGACTCGTAGCAGGAGACGCAGTACGGATGATCGTCACGGAGGACGTAGCGTTGACCTGTCAGGCTCTCGTCGCATTGCCAGCAGCAGAAATGTTGGCCGTGCCAGTCCTTGTTCATGGCCTTGGTGTATTCGCCACTGAAAATGAGCTAGAAAGAAAACAAACCCAATTACTACTGATAGTGCCCGGGAAGATTTAGTTGCAGGCAAACTCAGGCGAAAATTCTGGATGAATTAACGTTCAGTTTCTTAGGTGCATGTTTTTTTGTTGCTCCAGAAATATCAGGAGTGATTACGGTTTCTTCGTTAAAAAAATCTTCTAAATTAATCGCAGCAACAAAAGGTCAGTATTTTAAATGTTCCCATTGTTTATTAGTCGTATTTACAAAAAAATATACAGTGAGGTCACGTCAATTTTTAATTCTAGAATGGCATTTTTGAGCATAATTTTATACCTCCCCCTCCAACCCCCTTGGAGTGACAGCTACCCCTTTATAATTTTTAAATGGAACGAGGGTGCGTGTGATAGCTCATTTGAAAGGGTTCTTAATTATCTATTCGGCAATATTAGGTTTTTTGAACTTTGTATATTTTTCATCAAGAAAATTAAATTTGATACTTAATTTCAAAATTATTATTACTATGAAATGTATACAATCAAGTGCCTATGTACCAAATATCTGTCAAATCTGACGTTTTTAGTTAATTTTGTGTCAACATTCAACTTAAATGTATCGGTTCCCCTGATATGCTGCGCAAAATACCCAACAAAAAGAAAGAAGTAAAAAGGGTTTTTTTTTTGTGCCTTTGATTTTTACGGGGGCGAAGTTCGCCCTCGCGAGGTAACCCTCGGCGCTCTTCCACTTAACCCCCCGATACACTCACACAGTAACACCCATGTCCTAATAGAGTTGCCAAGTCTATTAGGCCTTCCTTTCCTTTTTACCTTTATTTTTACATATAAAAAAAAGTATACATTTAAATTTTTTATTTGCGACATGTGAAAACGTATTATTCTATTACGTTATTTAACGCTGATCGTCAAGTTGATCATTATTTTAACAGTGAGTCTTTCGGATACCCAGAGAATTGAAATTTTGATGTTATTAGAATGTAGTGATAAAACAAGACCGGAGAAGCAGGTATGCGAAACATTCAATACTAAGTATCCTGACCGCCGCATTTTTCAGTCTACGGTTAGTAGAATAGAAAACAAATTTCGTGAATTTGGAAATGTCACAGATATTCCTAAATCTGGTAGGAAACGCATTTTAGACGATGAACAGAAATTGGATATATTGTTAGATATTCAAGATAATCCACATAAACCTACAAGACAAGTTGCCGCCGATAATGATGTTAGTAAAACGTCCATATTGCGTCTTCTAAAAAACGAAAAATACCGCCTATATAAAATTCATTTGGTTCAAGAACTTAACGACGATGACCCTGATCGCCGATTGGAATTTTGCGAAATCATGGCAAATATATGCCAAGATAATCCTTTATTTATATAAAAACATGTTTTTATTCTGATGAAGCAACATTCGTCTTAAATGGAACAGTCAACAAACAGAACTGTAGATACTGGAGTACAGAAAATCCACATTGGATGATGGAGGCCAATACTTTACCAATACTATCAATATCCTGAGAAGGTGAACGTTTGGGCTGGAATTATAAATTCTCAAATTATCGGACCACATTTCTTTGATGATGAAATGATTTCAAAATTTCTTAGTTCCAGAGTTAAGAATGCCTTTCCCAGATGATGACAACCCCAATGAAATTGATAGAAATATTTGGTTTCAGCAGGACGGAGCTACGCCACATTTTTCATTGGAAGTAAGAGCCTATCTGAATCAAGTTTTTCCCAATAGATGGATCGGTAGACGCGGTGAAATTGAGTGGCCTGCTCGTTCTCCCGATTTGACCTCGCTTGACTGTTTTTTATGGGGTTACTTAAAATCGAAAGTCTACTTCAACAGACCAAATAACGTAGAATATTTAAAAGATAGAATAAGGCAAGAAATTAATCAAATCACCCCGGAAACAATACAAAATGTTTTAGAAGAATTTCAGCAACGCCTCCATTATTGTCAAGAAGCAACGGGCGCCCATTTTGAACATTTGATTTAAACTGTTCTTCTGTTCTGTTTCATGTTCTTTTCTTTACTTAGTAACATTAAAAATGTAATATTTTTCAATAAAAAAAATATAGAAATTAAAAAAATCTTATGTTGCTGGATGGAGAATTAAAAACCCTTTGAAATGAGCTATCACACGCACCCTCGTTCCATTTAAAATTTTTAAAGCAGTAGCTGTCACTCCAAGGGGGTTGGAGGGGGAGGTATAAAATTATGCTCAAAAAATGTCATTCTAGAATTAAAATTTGACGTGTTTCGGAATTTTACTCATAAATTGTAAATTACGTAGATAATGAATTTATCCGTTACTTATGGACCTCACTGTATATACCTACCGGGTGACACATGATAATCGTATACCCTCATTTCGTCTTTATTAAGACACAGTTTTAAAATGTTCTTACATTCATGGCAAATGCCAATTTTTGGCATACAAATGGCGTTATTTATGCATTTATCCTGCATTTGATAAGCTGAAGTTGATATGTCGATTTTGTGAAAAGATATTGTTAAAAAGGTAAAAGGACAATGTTAAAAATCGATCAATTTCTGCCCCACTCTGGAACTTTCTGTAGCTGTTTTAGGTAATTACAATAGACTTGTATTTGATAGAAATACACTTTTAAGGCTGGTATTTTGCGGGGAAAATCGTTCAGATGGCAATATCCGCGTAATATAGGGTAAAACTTGTTGAGCCTCTACGTAGATTCTTTTGAATCGATCCATGTTCTATATCAACTTTAGAACTGTTTGTACCAATGTTAAATGACTCCAATAGGCTTGTATTTAATGTAAAGGCATGTATAAAGCCGCACTAACTGGCATTCCGGCATTTGTCCGAAGAAAATGTTCCAATTATAAATACATGCGTAATATCGTATGTAACTTGTTTACTTCGTAAAATAGACTTCGTCATTGAATGCTTTGGGTCCCCTCTTATCCAGCTATGGTAACTGGTTCCATTATATTTGAATTACTGAAAAAAAAACATTGAAATCCGGCATTTGCTTTCAATCTAATGGCCTTTTCATGTGGATTCAACATTGTGTATTTTCAACATACACCACAAATTGACAATTGTTATTGCTGTGGATATTTTTGTACGTTTTTTTTAAATATATTTTCTGTTTGTTTCCGTTTTTTTTTGTTCTGGTTTTTTTTATCTTTTAATTCTTTTTATCTTTTCATTCCCTTGTGTTATCCACAGCGATAACAATTGTCAACTTGTGGTGTATGTTGAAAATATACAATGTTGAATCCACATGAAAAGGCCATTAGATTGAAAGCAAATGCCGGATTTCAATGTTTTTTTTTTCAGTAGTTCAAATATAATGGAACCAGTTACCATAGCTGGATAAGGGGGGACCCAAAGCAATCAATGACGAAGTCTATTTTACGAAGTAAGCAAGTTACATACGAATTACGCATGTATTTATAATTGGAACATTTTCTTCGGGCAAATGCCGGTTAGTGCGGCTTGATACATGTCTTTACATCAAATACAAGCCTATTGGAGTCATTTAACATTGGTACAAAAAGTTCCGAAGTTGATATAGAACATGGATCGATTCAAAAGAATCTACGTAGAGGCTCAACAAGTGTTGAATACCAGCCTTAAAAGTGTATTTCTATTAAATACAAGTCTATTGGAATTACTTAAAACAGCTACAGAAAGTTCCAGAGTGGGGCAGATTTTGATCGATTTTTAACATTGTCCTTTCAAATAAACTGTGAGTCACTCCGAAAATATTAGATCGTCTTCAAAGTCCTTTGATTCATATTATTGGGAAATATCCACAGTATCTAATCTAATTACCTGGGTCCTTTTGGAAAAATTGTCAAAAGTTAACATTGTTATGAATATTATCATGCTGAAAACATGAAAACTGACTCAATAGATATAGTGGGGGGGAGGGGGGGGAGCATGTTCCTGTCAGCCGGTATATAATTTTTAATCACAAATCGTTTTGTATATGCATAAACTTTATATACATATAAAGAAATCGACAATATGATGTATATAGTTCCTTCAAACACAGGTTCACTGTCAATGGAAAAATAACATAGGCATTTCATTTTTAACAGCAGTTGGGCATAAATAAAATAAGTTATCGAAACGTCTTCCAGTGATGTATCGTTAGTATTATTAGTTACTTATAATTATCCTGATTAAGTGATAATCACTTGTAATTGCATAGCATTTAGTTCAAATGTATTGACTACTTTTCTTGAACACTGAATAAAAGAACCCCAATTTACAACGCATGTATTTTGATTATCAGTTGAATTTGAGTGTCCTGGTCAACTTATTTCGATTCGACAAGACAGCTGCTTGTTGTCTGGTTTCAAAACACTTCTGTAAAATGCCGATGCAAAACGGTGTTATTTTTGTTATTCATCCGACACTTCCATCGTGTTTGTGCCAGAAACAGGACTGAAAAAACGGACACTTATTTACAGCATCGTAAACTAATTTTATTAGTTTGGTATGCATTCTCGAGCTAATTAAAAATGGAACGTTTACAGGGTGACCCAAAAAAATGCTAAGCGAAAAAAGTGAATAATACTACAAGGTTCATATAAGAAGATTGAAAGAAGAAGGAATACTGTCAAAATATCAAAAATGTTTGTACAATACATATGTACATATTCTAATAATATTTGAGATAGTTTAAAACTTTGAAAAACACCAAAAAGTATGAAATCGAAAGGGTTGAATCTTTAAATGCTAAATATAAAATAAGTGTGTTATTTATTTATTTTTTTTCGATAAACAACCTTTTTTAATAGTCGCAAATGTAAGAATTTGACATTAACCCTTAAAAAACGAAGCATTAAAAAAAAAAACTATTTTCGACGACAATAATATAGGGTGTCCCCAAAAAAAGGATAATTCTTGGGGGCTCTATAGGAAATTTAACGTTGAACAAAAAAGTTCCTATAAACATGGGTCCGTAAATGAAGTGTTACTAATGAAAACCACAAAAAACGTGTTTTTTTCTTTCAAGAATTACTATGAAATGGCTCATTAATTCAAAAAAATGTCTCGAAGTCAACCTTTTTAGTACATCAAATTTGGAGTGGAATGCCGCCAACCGCTTGTTTCCTTAATTCATTGCCGATATATGATTTTTTTGAAAAAATAAATTTTTGTAATATCCATGTTTTCTCACTCAAAACCTGGTATTTGCCATAAATGTTTATTCTTTCCATCTCTAACTGTTTTAACCGTTTGACCTCATTTTCAAAATCAGCGGTAAATGTCTTCTAAACAAGCGGTTGGCGGCATTCTACTCCAAATTTGATGTACTAAAAGGTTGACTTCGAGATATGTTTTGAATCAATGAACCATTTCATAGCATTTCTTGAATGAAAGTAAAAAAACGCTTTTTTGTGGTTTTTTTGAGGTTTTCATTAGTAAGACTTCATTTGCAGACCCATGTTTATAGGAACTTTTTTGTTCAACGTTAAATTTCCATAAAACCCCAAGGATTATCCTTTTCTGGGGACACCCTGTATATCATCAGTTTTTTTATAGGCCATTAATTATGATGATTCATAGCAAATGACCTACATATCATGTTCTTTTTTTCCCCGAACAGTACTTTTTAATGTGGATTGTCTCGGATAGGCATTGACAATGAGAAAAACATAATTTCTGATGTAACTTTTGGCAGACGTCCACTTGGTACGTGGGATACTAAAAATAACACCACGTAATGTTCAAAACGTTGTGCAAAATGAAAAAAAAAAACTTGTTTATGCTCCGACATATTTTATGTCGAAAAAGTCTTGGAAGTTTTATTATTTATGTATTATGTACGTTTAACCAAAACGAATTATTTTGGCACGGACGCCTTATTACCAGTATTGTTTGAAACGTCATATGTATATTTAGTCTGTTTAGAGAAGGCGATATACATAGATATAGCAGCGGTGTGTTTTCGAAAGCGTGTTTTTTATTTTTTACATGTGTGAGTAACCGGTTGTTTATACCTTTCTCCCCTTAATTGTATTCAAAAATCCGTCAAAACTGTAATACAATCTTTCAAAACACAAGTTTTTTTTTAAGATACGTTTGTCAATGAATTTAAAGCTGTAATAGATCACGTGATAGTAAATATTTACATATTTAAAATATGTCGACGAATATATTAAAAAATATACAAATATAAAACTTACTGGAACATTAAGTATTAAGTATAATAAAAGTAGCATTAACACAAATTATCAAAATTAAACAAAGCCCACTGCACGTGGCTGTATTGCAAAAACACACACAAAAAAAAAACACAAAGTAATATAGCATGTATCTCATGTTATGTACCTTTTGTATAAACAGGGGTATGTGATGGCATGTCTTCTCAAAAATATACAATATTTTGATTAGTGACAAAATGGAAGTTTTACTCAAATGCGTATTAGATAATTCGTAAAATGTAAGTACATTTTACAGAATCGATAAAGACGAAAAAAGCATTCGCAGCTTGTGGGGGTATTTTGTTTACCCCATGTAAACACTCAACTGACCCATTAAGCTGTCTGTTGCGTAACATGCGCCACCTGTTGCCAAACTTCATAAACTGAATTCGATAGTTACATCACCGAATCATTCAGTGGGTTATGCGAAACATTTATAAAAATAGAACTCGATCCCGTTTAGAATTTAGAACGAACACGTTTTTCGGTTTTTCAATCGTTGCCACTGCTTGCATTGAAAACATGCAGGTCTGTATACATTCTTAAAAATACGCCGTGTTTCTGAATGCGAATAATTTAGCAAAGTTGTGTCCCAGTTTCAAAAAATCCTTCAGTGTCTCATGAAACATATTGAAGTTATAACAAAAATCAATGGAAATCAATTTGGTCCTACATAACTGGACCATTACGTGCAATGTCTTCTAATTCTGAAGAAGAAACACTACAAGGATAATAGACCTTAGAGTATCGGAACTTCTCTACAATGTATGTTCCAATGTCCATGGCATAATTATAAACAATGCAATTTAGATGTTAGCTCAACCGCCTACTCGACTGAAAACACTGTATTTCTGTCCAATTATTCGTAATATCGTAGCAGCTTGAAAGTAAGTGGAAAATGGAGGAAGCTGGAATATCACGTATCAAACATAAAAGCATAAGGCAAATAATATATCGATTGCCTACGAAAATTTTAGAAATGTACGGCAATACCATCCCCACCACTCGTAGCGTTACCTGCACTACGACCATCCCCACCCTTAAACAATGGCGGATCTCAAATTACTGCAAGACTCCGAGTATAAATGACAATCAGGACTTGGTGAAGCTCTCTACTATTGTTAAGCAATAATTAACAAAAAAAAAGGTTTCATAAGGTTTCAATACCAATGTTCATGAACATTTGCAACTTTGCTTGGAACATTTGCAACCAAAAATTGTTTAGGGAAGACACGGTTAACGCAGGTCCTATTTTTGACTATATCATTTGTTATGGGGAATTGACAGGCTCTTAATTTGAGGCATTGTTAAACACTTCCACTTTGTCACTTTCTCGAGAATGTTTCTGGTATTTTCGTGTGGTATATGGGTAGGGCGTGGGTCCTCACAGTCCTTCAAAATGCCAACACATACCCCTGTGTGCCATTCTTCAAGTCGATGGTGGTGACATCCTGGCCGTGCTCCTCCTCCCTCCGCTTGGTGGTCTTCTTCACCTTCTTGGTCTTCTTCTCGGTGATGGTGAAGTTGGAATGGACCTCGACGTCTCCCATTTTACGGGTTCTCTTTTTTCTCGGGTAGAGGGAAGAAAAAACACACACACCGCTCAACAAGAGGTCCGCGACTGAATTCTGTAAAGCCGCAGAAACCGGCCCCGAGAGAGCTTTCCTCCGGTATTTTTAGAAAATGATATGGAACGTGGTGTCGGGTGCAATTCTGTCTTCTCAAATTGAGGTGGGTCGATGTGTTGGGATCTTGACGAAAATATATTAAATACTTCTTGACGTAATTTATTTTCGACCGCTTAGGTACATACATCGTTTTATAGTGCTCGAGATTCGAAAATCGTGAGTCACAGGCATCTTAAAGTGCGTGTGACGTTGGGTTAATCACAATACTCGTATAGTGCGCTAAAAAACAGATATATCTATGGTTTATGGAAATGTAACCTCAGAAATCCTTCATCTAGAGCAATAATAGAGTAACTCCTCTTTAGAGTAATTCGATGTTGTGGCTATTGCTGTTTTGGGCAATGTATGAATTCATTATTGAGGAATGTATATATTTTTTTAATATTTCTGGTAATACTAGCCTTCAGTTGGCTCTGTATGATTATAAAAACGTTTTGATATAGATTAACACCACCATCTTCATTCGAACTTCCAAGTATAATTAAAAATGGTCACAAAATTAAAGAATTTAACAGTTAGCACTACATAAGGATTGTCTCTGTTTTAAATATGTTTTCGCGTAAATAATATTTTTTCGAAAATCTAATGTAAATCCTTTGCATTTTTGTTGCTATCCGAGATATTTAAGAGAACATTAAGATTAAATATCTAAGTCTAGTAACATACGAAATATTTCCACATTAAATACCTCATTACAATAAGAAAATTATGTATTAAAATTAGTTTTTTATTCCTGCTCATTATAATAACGTTTATAATTTAAATATTATTCGTCAAAGGTCGTAAACCCTGTTTTTTCTCAGTTATGTAGAAGATGGTATTGTTCATTGAACTTAAAAAAAATTAGAATGTTCCATGTGGTATTTGGAAGATATTATTGATCCAATTTTATTATTGTCGCGTATTATACAGAAAGAATACGACCACTCGGTTCAGACAGGAATGGAGTATATATGACATATACAGTCAGTAGCGAAAGTATTCTTGCATCCACTTTTTGAATGTTGCTTCAATTCGGATAATATTTACGAGATGTGTTTCTTGTTAAACTGGGGAAAACTTTTACAGAAGCTTATGCAATGTTAAAAGAAGTGTACGGGAATTAATGTTTATCCCGCACACAGGTTTTTGAATGGTTTAAATAGTTTAAAGAGGGTCGTGAAATGACCGAAGACGATCCGCGCCCTGGACGGCCCTCAACGTCGAAAACGGACGAAAACATTGAAAACATTGGTAAATCAATCCGCGAAGATCGCTGTCTAAGCATCCGAGGGTTTGCTGAAATAATAGGAATCGACAAAGAATGTGTTCGCTAGATTTTGCATGAATCGTTCCACATGCGCAAATGGTGCCAACGCAATGTTTGCCAAAAAAATCCAACGCAATGTTTGCGCAAAAATGGTGCCAAAACTCACTCCCGAGCAAAAGGAATCAAGAACGAACATTTGCCCTGACATTTTAAACGACATGGACACTGATCCAGGCTTGTTAGACACGGTAATGACAAGAATCGAAATGTGGAAGCGATTAAAGCAAAAGCGACGGAGGTTCTGAACCAGCTGAACCAGACTTTTCCATCGTTGAAGCACTGCTTTCAACGATAGAAAAGTCGTATGGAATAGTGTAGAGATCGCCAAGGGGAGTACATTGAAGGCGAAAAAGTTGCTACTGCAATTGGTAACGAATAAAAGGTGTTATAACAGTAGTTCGATTATTTAATAGCCACACCTCGTAGATTCACATACTATTTTCAACATTTTCGAAATAAATTTTCTATTTTCGTTTTAACAATTAATTCCAAAGATACAAAACTATATAATTTGCCAAACATGATTTATGGGATTTATAAAAATAGTAACATTTTACAAAGGTGGTATTAGTCATTATTTTCTATTCAAAATTCCTACAACGTTGAAACTGGGTCGGTATTTTGACGGTATCCATGAAGTGTGTCTGTGTAGATATTAATCATCTGTATTCAATAAATTATTTTTATGCGATAAGTCGGATTGCAGCTTATTTTAAGTCAATTTAACGATTCACGAATTTATGTTGCGATATCAGACAGGCGAAAGAAAATAATTTTGTTAATCCTGCTAGTGTTACTCAAATAAATAGTAAGATAAAATAAATATTTTAACGGGCATAGCTTCTACAAACGTTTATATTAAACTGTAACTTTTTAAAATAATATTTAAAATGATATGTAAAGTGAAAAAAAAATCGCATCTGTGTGCAAGATGACGAGAGCAGGTTACTTGGAAAATGCAATATGATTTTTCATTTCAAATTTAACAAACATATCGATATCCTCCCAAAAAAATAAGGAATATTTGAAAAGTAGGGTGAAGTGGGGCAAGTGCGTATCCGGGCAAGTGCGTTCGCTTCTGATAAAAGTCTCTAAAAACTATTAACTTGTTTGAAAATGCCCCGCAAAAACTCCCGCAATATTCGATGCAAACCGCAAATGTTATGTTGGCACCAATGAAGAAATACTGTAAAAGAAATTTACCCTCGCGAGTAGAAAATTGCGTTTATTCAAGGCACTTGCCCCATAGTTTACATATGGATAAAATATAGAAATAAACATAAATAATGCACTTGCCCCAAGCCCTGGGGCAAGTGCGTTTTATGTGCCCAGTAAGGCATGGACGATGTGCCTCCTTACCCTGAAGCACGAAAGATTTTCTTTCTTTCAATAAATTAAGCTTAAGAACCAAGTAGTTCATACAGCCCGAAAATGTGAATGACATTCGCGCAGCAACTAAAAGTCAACTATACGAAAAAGGCAAACTTGCCCCACTTTACCCTATATGTATATTTTTATAATTCATGTTTTTTTACAAAATATCTCACTAACTAGCCAATTTGGAAAATATTTCCTAGATACGAACAATTTCTAAAGCTGAACCAAAAACATCATAAATAAATAAATTCAAAACTCTACCATTTTATAGTTTTTAAAAATTTTAACGAAACACAGCGAGTTCTAAAGGGATATTACTTCGTTAATACTCTTAGTGTGGCGTTTTAAAATGCTTTTTTTGAATTTTTATATTCTAATTTATATTGTAATTCACTTAAGTATCTATAGTAATACAGTAGCTATTTTGGCTATTGGGTGATCACTAAGAAGGTATTTCCTTAATTATCTAATAACGAAATTGGTTTTAAAAAAGCATGTGAATGCGGTTAACAGATTGATAACTAAATATTATGTATTTCTATTTTTATCTAGGTATCTCCCACATAAAACGTAGTGGAAGTTCCCATCGTAATGAGCTACATATTGTATTCTGGACATAATATACACATGTCGGCGTGTTTGGTGAAAATAAATATCTAGATAAACAACTTACAGAAATAACATTTTTAAATAAATAAAATAGCCCACATCAAACAATCATATAGAGAAACTGAAAGAATAAACTTGTGTAATACGATGTGTCAATCATCAAAAGCAATAGTCCGGAGGCCAGCACGGTAAAAAGAAACATAACTTAATCTATAAAAATACGTTTACAAACATAATTACATTTCAGAATGCATGTATGTTATTTGATTGGCAATATGTAAAAATATAAATGATATACACCTCCTTTTTGAAAGTTACTTGAATTCTAAAAAAATTTACTCGTATACTACAGTAGTGATTTTTTTTATTCTGTTAGCATTACAGCTTGTGAAATCCTGCGTCTAATAAGTTAATATGTCGACTGTGTGAAAATATATCGTCCTAAAGTAAAATTGTGATGTTTTCAAAAAAAAGTGAATACTTCAATAATATTAAATCATTTTTTTAAGTTCTTGGGCACATATTAAAGATAAATTTTCAGGGTATCTATCTGACTGACTGAGCCTTTTGGAAAAAAAATACTAGACACAAACAATTTCCAAATTTGAAACAAAAATATTAAATTATAGATTGCGGTTTCGCTTTTGTTGGGGCTCTTCAGATCACTGGACTTCTATTTTAATTCTTCTCATTATTTAGTTACGCCGTTAGCCAGATATTTGTGTCTAACACCTGATTGAATCTCGACATTTACACCTATGACACCACTGTACAAAAATTAATCCAGCTTACTTAAAAATACGCTCTGTAGATACGAACACGGCATGTGGTAAATTGGCATAAATCCCATAATGTCCTTTAAACCGAAGTATTTGTGTCATGTTGCCCGTGCTCTATATTTATCATTACAATATTTATATATTTGTTTACGTTCCGAGTTGCAGTTTGGTAATCCCAAAAACTTACGTGAGAACTGTGACAAGAAAAACTAAGTTAACAGGACATTCTCAATTCACTTTACAGGACTTAATCCCTTATACTGGGTGTCTCACATCAACTTAAACAAATATCATCTCGACAATGTCTTCACACAGAAAGACATGTTATATAAAAGTTATTTTATTAAAAAAAATGTGTCTCCATTTTAGTCAAGTGCTCAACGTGCTTCAAAATGCCACAGTTTATTAATTATACAAATGGAATACCCTGTATATTTTGGCAGTTGTAGATTGTCCTTAAATTTCTAAACAAATTTTGTGAACCATGTCCTACGAGGTGTGGCTATTAAATAACCGGACTGATGCTGCTACCTGCAGGTCTGATGATACTTTCCCTACTCTGAGTTCGCTGGACAAGCCAGTGGGTCGCTCAGTTTGAACCAGATGACAGAAGCGGACTTCCAGCATTGCTTTCAACAATGGGAAAGTCGTATAGAGCGGTGTAGAGATCGCCGTACATTGAAGGCGAAAACGTTGCTACTATAATTGGTAACGAATAAAAAGTGTTATGATAGCAGTTCGGTTATTTAATAGCCACACCTCGTATGTTTAAATACTGGTGCTGTTTAAGTTTTAAATAACTCCAAAGGAACAAATCGACAAGGGCCAGGTCAGGTGACCGTGCAGGTCCCCAATTACCAATTCAAGTTGCGCATTATGCTGGATATTTGATGCACATTCATTCTTCACATCTGGTGTGATTTATTTAATGGGTGATTAACCGATTCGCACTTTCATGAAGGTACTCTGACTGGTGACATTTTTGAAGCACCTTGTACACTTGATTATAAAACGCATACATGCATTTTTTAATACGTCTGTTACAAAAACTTTATGGCATTCTGTATACTGACTAGATGAATTACAAAGAAAAAAGAAACAAAAAAAGTTTCGAGGAAACAAAATTGAAAAATTCGATGTTCTGCAAAAGAACGCAACAAACAAGTATTACTTAAGAGATTTTAAATTACGAAACTATTCAGGGCACAGAAATATTTTGGAATTTTAATCGCTTCAAGAGCGACGCGTTTTTAAAAAAAATGGTGTAGGCGCAGGTTTGATTTTCCGAACAGGTTTTCTGCCGAGATCAATAACACGAAATTCTGAATGTAAAAAAACTTAAACGAATTATCACTGGCACAAGTATTGACGTAATATCTAATTTAGTTCGTTTATAAATACAGTCTGATCTCAAAATGAATGGCTACTTGGTGGTGTCTGTTGCGAATGCGATTTCATCTCCATCGAGAAAATTTATTAACACGTTTACTGGGAATGGGGAATTTCAAATTCACGGGGCAGAATTTGGAGCGCTCGTGAGACACTGTGCGTTTTCCGAGAAATTACAAATTACAGGCAGGCGTTACTGACGCAGAAAAAATAACATTAATAAAAAACACGACCAGGATCACCGATCCGCAAAGTATCATCGTTACTGGCTTAAACCCGAAACGGATGATTAATTACTTATTTAAAAAAAATCTCATATTATTCTTGGATCGATTCCAAAATTATATTTTAAATGCTGTAACGTGAGATTTAATTTTAGCGAATTGTATTTTAAAAATGCAAAACAATTCATTTTTCAAAGTAGCGCTACACTTTCAAGTCGACGACGAATAACAGACAGATAAACCATGCGATTAATTCGATATACAAATAAAAATATTTGATTCGGATAAATAAGCTTTGGCTTGTTTTTAAAATATAGAATGCAAATAAACTATTTACATCAAAGAAACCACTTTGAACACAGTTCTCATATCCACATAAAAATCATTAAAATTAGCATTAACACTATTATCAGTATACGAGGTGTGTAAATTAAGTAATGAGACTGGCAACGTAGCGCCCGATCTAGCAACTCTGCGGAGACTTGGAAGGGACGTAGGTTAACGTGTAATACACCTTCAGAACATGTTTGAACTTGTTAGAGTCATTTGTTTGTTCTTTGTGACGGTTTTCGTAAACCGTTTTTTTTCTAGTACGTTTTAAAAATGAGTGACATTAATTTTGAGCAACGGTGTGCTATCAGGTTTTGCTTCAGACATGAACACAGCGCAACGGATATTTTTGCAAAACTTCAACAAGCCTACGGAGACAGTGTTTTTTCAAGAGCCTAGGTTTTTCGGTGGTTTAAGGCATTCCCAGAAGGAAGAGAGTCGATTGAAGATGAACCTTGATAGCTTTTTTGATAGCCAGAGAATTGTCCACAAAGAGTTTGTGCCTTCAGACCAAACATTAAATCAACACTTTTACAGAGAGGTTCTTGAAAAACTTCGAAAAAGGGTCATGCGTGTGAGACCAAACATCAAGAACAAGTGGATGTTGCATCACGACAATGCGCCTTGTCACACAACCATTTCAGTAAACGAATTTTTAACCAGTAAGAACATTAATGTGGCTCCTCAGCCTCCTTCTTCGCCTGACTTCAGTCCCTGCGACTTGTTCCTCTTCCCAAGATTGAAAAATCACCTCGAGAAACGTTATTTCGGAATAATAGAAAACATTCAAACGGCTGTAACCAACCAGCTGAAGGCTATTCCAATACATGTATGAGTTCCAGCACTGCTGTGAGGAATGGAAGAACCATCTCCAGCGCTGTGTGGCTTCCCAAGGAAGTTATTTTGAAGGAAACAATATTGAATTACATTCTATTAGAATAAAAAATAAATCTCATTACTTAATTTACACACCTCGTATTAGAATAAATATATTTATAAGAAACGGCGTGACAATAGAAATCAATAGAAGAAGGTATCAATAATTATATAACTTTAACTTCTATTTAATTTGTTTATTGACTCATTTATTATATTGTCAATCATAATCTGACTAAATAAGCCATTTTGGTCAAATTGGAACCAACAATATCATAAAAATTGTATAACAATGTAATATAAAAGGTATTTAAGTATGTAAAAACGAACCGTTATTTTTCAAAACAATTAAATTACTCACCCAACACCGCAAACAAAAAAACAAAACTTATTAGTGCCTATTGTACTGAACTACAACTAACAACAAAACAAACAAATCAAAAAATCCAAATTTGCGGTCGTTTTTAATTACGAATTAGCAAAAAGAGCGTAAAGACAAAAAAGAACTACATTACAGGAACACAACCACGAAATTGTTTTGTAATGGGTGCACTCCACGCTAACTGATTTACCCAAAAAGGTTCCGGAGTTTTGTTCTCCGTTTCCGGTTTTTGGCTGCCGCCAGCCACTTCTGCGGGGGACAGTTTTTTTAGCTCCTCGACAGCGTCTACCAAAACTTTAGCAGTCGCTTCGACTTTAACGCTATCTTCAGTATTCGATGTATGATCTACAACGGTGTACACAACATTCAAAACCCGTTTCTTAAACCCCTTAAAATTGCTTTATGACCTAATGAATATAAACTTCATTGACTTGATTGGTAAAATGTTTTTGTAGATCACATTTATTAATCTCTATAATCCACTGTTATAAATTTATTATTTTATATGTTATATGCGCCTTGTTAGTTAGAAAACATTGCTTACAAAGCTCATTAACACTCTCTCGCATACCTAAGCTATTACTGGCGGAAGTCTTCTTCCTTATAGATCTCCTAGAACTCCCACCCTTCTTAAGAGATTTCTGTTTGGTCACTCCATCGAGACTATTCAAATACTGCTCATCATAAGTGGCGTTTTCTTCGTCAAATTCCTCAAGAACTTCAACTGAAGAATAGGACTGTTTCCTTTCATCCTCTATAGTTGAATTTGCTATGTCGTTTACCACGTAAGCCAATCGCGGGAGGACATCACTCCCCGGTTCTGGCTCTGACCTCGATTCTTTCCGTTCTAAATGTTGTAGAAGGTCGTTATTAATAACTGGGCAGGGCGAAGGCGATTTAAAATTTGTACAGCCAACGTACACCTCAAATTCCTCCGAGTTATCTTTGGACGCGCTAGTTGGAGTAGGTGACCTCGAGGTGTACAATTCCTCGTCTACTTCGCCCAGACTTGCAACTAGATCGTTGCAGATACTATTTCTTGGAACGTGGGGTATCTCCAGAGGGGGTATGGAGATGGCGACCGTCTGAAGAGCTCATCGTTGCCACGGTTTACTTGGTGACAATTTGAGTCAGCTTGGTCATCGTAATTAATTTTAGACGGCCCTGCTACGAACTTAATTAACTCGTTTTCGGTCACTAAAAACTGACTTGGCAGCGGTATTGGAGCTCCGGCGGTTCCTTCAGGCTCCTTCAGCACGTACCTGGGATGATGCGGGGATTTCTTGTGGTCCTGCTCTTCATGTATCAAGAACTCGGGTATGGAAGACTGACATTTGGATTTCCTTAGACCCTGCGGTTCTTCAGCTACCACAAATCGCCTGGGCGAAGACGCGCTACATCCTGGTTCGTTCTCTTCCTTTTGCGTCACCAAGAAACGCCTAGGACTAGAAGACCTGGACCTGGCGACTATCCGCTGGTTGCATTCGATCTCGATGTCTTCATGACTGTTTAGCCTAAAAGTGGGTATGGGACGATGGAGGTTGCGCAGCCTGTTCTCCTTCACCAACGCGCTAGTGCTGGGTTCGTTCTTCAACTTCAGAAGGTCGTTTTCTATCCTCTTCCTCAGCCTGTAGAGCTCTCCTAGATAATTTTCCCTCACCGCGGAAAGATCTCCTTGTATCGGGGGTTGCGTCAGGTTCCTCGTGACGTTGGAGTAGAACGTTAGGAGTTCAAGGACACCGACGCAGGCCACCAGGACCGACAGGAGCAGACCCATGGCCCACTCTATTTATAAACACGCGCTTCACGTAACGACGGGAGGCGGCGGCGCGGGAAATTCAAAATATTCGCGCGGAACTCAGTTGTTTTCGCAAAGGCGTAAGCCCGAATAGGTGCATCTTCCGTTCGGACGTCGAAACCGACGGCGCCGCTTGCCAATATTTCGGCCGGGCTCTAAGCTACGTGCGCCATGCCCGATACCCGGGCAATTAAGATGCCCAGGAAGTCGGCATCCGCAAGAAGTCTCGCGGTCAGAGCGCGGCACGTCACTGTCGTTAACGTCTCGTTAGCGAAGATAAAAAAATAGCCGCCCTTGATATTTAACGGTACTACGCGATGCATTAAATTGGCGTCTAAATATACGCCGTCCTACCGAGTGTGATAACGCGCCACGAGCCTCGTTGACAATGCGTTCAATAAAAATAACCGGAGTTATTATTGGGGGGTACAGTACCTGGATTAGAGTGGCGAAAATATATAGCTATGTATCCGAGATGCGGAAAGTTGCGTTTTCAAACGCATATCGACGAGCACACTCCAAGGCGATAAATTTTTCAATGTGTGCGATTTTAACATAGAAATTATTTACACCATGCAATAAAAATAAATCGGCATTCTAAACTGCTCGTCAAAATTAGCGTAACACTTTTTAGATGAGTGCCATTTTCGTTCTGTTTGAGCTAGAGACTTGCGGTTTGAAAATTCCGTTCAAAAACCAACCCCACGTCGAAATTTGAATTCGCAAGATTTTGACGGCAACTTCAGACTCCTACAAGATGGACTAAGAAGGACGCTGTCGGGTAAAAACCCTATTCTGGCACACATTACGACCTTCCCAACATGTCCTGACCATTTGGTCGTTGCCCCACCCTTTCAACCCATTTCCAGCCCCCGTGATTCATCCCTCTGCAGTTATACTGGGTTTAACATGCTCTGACCACTGGTTGGCGGTTTCATTGATCCAAATGCTGCTAAAATCATTTTATCTGGAGCTTCACAACCAATTTTCACCCGCAGACCATTCAAACATCCCTCTAGACCTTCGCTACACCTACCCCCCTACTCACCCCCTATGATTCCACCACTGTTGGAGGCTACTTGGGCAGTCGTTTGGTCTCTAATTCATGTCCTAGCATCACATGAAGTATCTCGAAGTGGACTGGACTCACTAGGGACCGTCGATTGGGCGCCAAAAGTAAAATTCCACCCCCCGATCTACCCCTTGAAAAAATTGACTTTTTTTTTAAAATTGAGATATTTAGGGGTTGATATTTTACATTTTAGGGGTTATAAGTAAAAACGGAAATCATAAATGGAGAGAGGAGACCTAAAATCCAAATAGGGGCCATTTCAGCCCCCAATATTCATTTCTTTGAAACTACCCTTTCGTGAAACTAACTGTTTATACTGTTGCATGTAGACATGCAATAAGGAACCAAACAAAGTCATTTCGATTAAGGTTTTAATATTCTTTTGATTTACACCATTTACTGTATGAAAAGAGGACAGTTTGATATGGTTATTACACAGATAATATATATGTCCATCTAGTTCTGCTTTGTACAGAATAGAAGAAATCTTTAGTATCTTTTGCTGCAATAAAAGCGAAAACTAAAATTGGTGAGTTGATTCCTTATTGCATATTTATATCCATTCGTATACTTGTATGTGTATCTTTTCCGTAATGTTAAAGGTTTCTTTTTCTAATTTATTAAAATACCCTAAAAATGCAACATTTTTTGAAAATCCAAAATAAAGCCGTCTATTTCAGACACAGCACAATCTCAAAGAGAAATACTGTTATTTTCACTCGATATTCAGTGTCCGATTTAAGTACAGACACATAAAGAATCATTTTAACTGGTCTAGGGCACTATGCCAAGAACAGGAGAAATACATCTAAATATACGTTTGATACATGCAGGGAATGCATGTATCAAATGCATTTTATCTATGGAGATGTACTAATGAATTTCTTTGTGGAAATTGAATATTTCCAGTGTTCAGTTGTTTCGCTGCTTGTCAAAAAAAATGTATAGTGTATATGAATCAGTATATCAAGGAATTCTAAACGAGTTTTCTTGTTCAGAAAATCTTTTGTAAAAAAAATAAACAAAAATAAGAGTTACAGTTACAGATTTTTTTCACATTTATCGCTCCCTAAGTTTTTATTATGGATGAGGTGAACCAGAGGACTTTACCTTTCATTGTTCTTTTTCTTTTTACATAGAAGCAAATACTTTTTTATTAACCGTGAGTTACAAAAATGAATTGAAATTTTCTACTCCCCCACAGTTTCTAGTTAAAGTGTATGTGGACGTGCTATTATTATTTGAAGTAGCCACATAATCGCTAAATTATGAAGGCGTATAAATAGTAACCGTTCGCGGTGCCAAATAATAAAATTATCAACAAACGTCTAATTCTAGTGTGAAATCGACTGACAGCCTATCGTAAGCCAGATAATTATGCGTGTCCAATTAGCTTTAAATACAAAACTGCTCAAACTATTTGATATAGACATCAACGAACAGCTTTCAAAATTAAAAAAAAAGGTACATGGAGATGTGGACGTAAAAAAATGGGGAAAGACAAAATAGCATAAAAATATAATCCCTTGTGAAATGGCACTCAAATATTTTCTTCGTCTTTCATATAGCATATCTCACTCGAAATGAATTCCTTCGAATTTGCGGGTCATATACAGTACGTTTGTTTGTTACCGACTCAATGTCGCCATAATGATTATGTAACGTAGTCGATCTGGGCCACAGCCGTCACCATAGTTGGCACGATCCATCTTTATTTATTTTCCCCCTCTTTGTTTATTCAAGGGGGCACGGGGCCATCTATCCCTCTTCAACTGTTGGGCTTAACTATGGTGGCCTATTCATTGCGTGTAATAATGCTTAACATATACAGAGTGCTCATGGCGTATTTCAATTACAGGAACTACCTGATAACAAAGGCCCACTCTGGAACATCTCAGCCATCGTGGTCCTAACATTTATTGTTGTATTTGAGTGTCACCACTGGTCAATACATGTTGGTAATTATTTATTACCTGCCATTTTCAGCACACTCGATTAATTAATTAAATCGTTATTTCTGCCTAAATAAAAACAACAAAATTTCTGTCTAAATAATAATAATAATAAATGTTTATTGTAATAAAAGAAACTTTACAATAATTATAATAATAAAACATATTAAAAGTTCTATGGTACAATTTTAACAAACAATAAACAAATAATTCACAGAAGCAGTTTGTTGTAAATACATAACTGCTTGTATGTGACAGCATATTAAAACAAATAGTCAATTTAAAGTTTACAGTTTAATTAAAACAAAACTTTATTATTTCGTGTTATCAAATCTCAAAGACAGAATGTTCCGCATAACAATTTAATATTTATATTTATTAATTGGTCGTCGATAAACAGCTCCAAATACGGTTAGAAATATTTGTATAAAAAATATTTATCATTATTTGTGTTTAAGTCTATAAATTTCACCTTAGTCTATATTGGCAATGCGGGTCATTGTCAAAGCGCAAACGAATTCTGCTTAAAATTTACGCAAATATGGTCAAATATGCAGCATTTTATTTTCGCCATAATGTTTATGTACGTAAGTTTAAGTATATACTCACACGTAAGTGGTTAGTCATGCTTTGGTAATGTGACGTTGTTACAGCGAAAGCCTACTTGATGTGGACTTCGTGCCAATTTTTATCACAAGTAATTATCATTACACTAGGATACTTCTTGCTCGGTAACGTACGTACCTACATATATACTGACAAAATAGGCATCTTCGGTATCAACAATTTCTTTAATTTACATATAAATGTTATATAAAAAAACGCTTTTTAAAAATATTCATTCATATTTATTTAATCACTTGTAAATCGTTTGCTATAATAGCTAATAAGAAAATAAATGAACTGTTCACGAAGACTTTTTTGATTTAAGGCAACAATATCAAATAATAAAGTAGATATTTTAAAATTTCCACATCCAACGTCCAGCAATACATTCTAAAGGGGTAGAAGATACGTTCCCAAAAATACTATGTGGTCTCCGAAGCACTCCGACAAGTGGTCATGGTCAACTAATCAAAAACATGATTCTTGGGTCTTGGGTCCAAAATTGATCAACTGATCGACAACAACTAATTTTATCAATACATATCATGGCGTTTCTTAAGACCTCTCTCCTAAAATACCTCTCTGCTGTCGAAAGTGTATGTATATTGACAAATGTGTCCCTTGATCCTAGGGGAAATGATGGAGAGGGAGAGGAAAAGTTGCTCTTCGACGATAGTTATGATGATCTCATATATCCTATAGGTACAAGTATTCTATTTCCATTCTAAATTGAAAATAGGTAGAAAAAAGCAAGGTTGTCAGATATATTTTCTAAAATTGCTAAGCTCACTATACAAGTATACTTCATACTTCAGTAAACTGTTAGCTCGTGACGTTCTTAGAAATCTAGTATGGAAATATTAAAAAAAAAAAAAATACATAAATATAAATTTATTAGTTAGCATTGAAATAAAGCGTTTAAAATTGTTGGAAAAAATAATTATAAATTCAAACAACTTTGACGTTTTTTAGAGTACAAGAACCGTTTGCTTTGGAAGCGGTTCCGCTGTTTCGGTAATTTTGGAACCGGTTCCAAATCCGCTCCTTTTCTAAATGGTAATGGGATGATTTCGTAAGAACCGGTACGAATACCGGTTCCGTACCGGTTCCTGGGGTATTTTTTCTTCTTATTGGTTTAACCATTAGGGACTGTCCGTAAATTACGTTACACTATGTACTGTAGAACACTTTTTAACCTCCCTCCCCCCTCACGTAATAGGATATTATATCAAAAAGCGATATACCCGGGAGAACGCTATATTCGGGAAGCGTTATGTCCGAGTTTTACTGTACTGTACAAAAAATTGGAGAAAATATCGAATATATTATCTGGGCCAAGTATGGTCACATTTTTGGCACAAAAAATCAATTAAATTAAGGAGCTTCAGAGTGGTTTTTTCTACTCCGAAATATTTAACGTTATAATTCGGGCTTCCGTTGATGAGATGAAGCAAACTAAAAGTTATTTAGTTGATTATAATTTTTATTAATTATCACTTTTATGTTCAATATCGAACGTGGAATATGGAAATAAAAATATTAACATAATCAAAACTTTCGGTACGATTGTGATCTGTAAGGAAGGGAAAACTAACTATTCATGACGTAATTTACGTCTCACCCCTAAACGGTGCAATCTTCTCAAAATCTAACCAAATTTTGACTGGCGATCAAAATGATTCGTTTATTCCTTCATAAAAAGCATGTTTAACCTTACAAAAGGAGTTCTTTAATATCGCCGGGTACTGCGTTTCGACCGACAATAACGACGTGTGTGTGCAGATTTTGAAGCCGTAATTAAGTTTAACCAGTGTACTCCATTAAGAACTTTCTGTAATTTTTTTAAAAACCTCATTTCGCGATCCCTGATCCCTGATTCTGCCGATATAGCCGTTAGTCTAATAATATCGCCTCTTCTTAAAATTCTGTATTATAAATTGCACAAAGAACCGGTTCCTATCTAAGAACCGCTTCCAGAACCGGTTCCAAACGAGAACCGGTAAAATATTTTTTTGGACCGGTTCCATCTTTTTAAAAACGGGAACGCTTCCAATACCGCACAAAAATGTTAACCGGTCCTGATTCTAGAACCGCTTCCAAAATAAAACCCCGGAACCGCTCTTGGAAGCGGTTCATTTTGTGACAAAGTGGAAGCGGTTCTGGAAGCGGAACCGTGCCGCTTTTGAAGAACCGGTTCTGTTGCCATCCCTGATTTTAACCCATCAGATTCGTTTCCAGGTTCCTGCGAGAGGAAAGCTCTATGCCCGATAGAAAGGCATGTTTTTCCATAGTCATCCTCAATTTCCAGGACACGTGCATGCATCTACCTCGAACATTAACGTCCAACTAGAGTATAGAGAGCCAAACAAATCGCGACTTAAAAATATCCTCGGGTTATATCGTTGCCAAACGATTACAAGCGTCTCATAGGCGCCGACATTCGAAAATCGCCACGGACCTACTTAAAAAAAATACATGATCCTATGGACTATATCTAAAAACTATAATCTAAAAAATCTTCACGACTTCGTGAAGGCACTTGGTGTAACTGACTATTAAAAGTAAGGCCTAATTTTGTGATTTATTCTGCACTGTTGTTAATTTTTTTGTTACGCATATTTTGGGAAAAAAATACCGCCGTCGGTTAGTGCTGAATGACAACTTCACTGATTCATTTTTTGACATTCAAAGGGGGTTTGGTTTCATCCATGTCAACGAAACAACAGGTAGCATCGTTAAAAAAAAAGTGTTGGCAGTTACTGTCCACGTAAATAATGAAATGTCTCGTATTTCACTAGTTTTTTTTTTTTGTAATTTATTGCTTCAGTAAATTTTCAAAATATTTCAAAAACCTTTTATATCAAGAATTATTGTTAAAAGTAGTTAGTAATCGCCTGTAGGTATATTTTCGTAAGGTGTAAAAAACTATAAGTATATATAAAACATATATAAATTTTAATACATATTTATAAGGCATTCTATAAGCAAAAGGTTCCCGCTTGTGAAATTTTAGCCTAGGAAACTTCACTAGTTTTGGATCAAATCGGTTTGTAGAAACATAACCAAAAAAAATTCATAAACGTGTGAAAAACCGGGTTTTTCACTTTTTAAGTACAAAAAAAAATATTTCAGAAAAACAAAAAATAGCCCGTTATAGCGCTTAAAAACACGACGAAAATCGGTTTTTAAAAATTAAAATCGGTTCACAACTTTTTGCAAAAAAAAAAAAATAAAAACGCTCAAGCGCCCGAGCGCCCGAAACGCAAAACAGCCCGGTTTTCAATGTCGTTTTTGAGATACTTCTTCAAATTTGACAAACGTGGTCCATTGTATGATTGTAGAGCACCTCTTCACGAACCAAACGTACTTTGAAAAATTACCGTAGGACTGTTATTGACAATTGCCTGGCCATCTTTTGAAAACACCTGTTTTGACATTTTTTTGAATTGCGCCA
This sequence comes from Aromia moschata, assembly GCA_029963805.1. Lineage (NCBI taxonomy): Eukaryota > Metazoa > Arthropoda > Insecta > Coleoptera > Cerambycidae > Aromia > Aromia moschata. The sequence goes on from JAPWTK010000943.1 coordinate 64,503, forward strand.
AAAGTTATGAATGTTTTGATCAATTTTTTACTGGAAGTAGCCTCGAAAAGTGCTACAATTTGGTCAGTCGCGGAAGTCCCTACGACTTTCGTAGGCCGAGTAATTAGATAGTAAAAAAGGGCAATTTTCGACGGTTTTTATTATTATTTTTTTTTGCAAAACGTTGTGAACCGATTTTGATTTTTAAAAACTGATTTTCTTCGTCTTTTTAGGCGCTATAACGTGTTATATTTTGTTTTTCTGAAATAATTTTTTTTGGTACTTAAAAAGTGAAAAAACCGTTTTTTCAAACGTTTATGATTTTTTTGTTATGTTCCTACAAACCGATTTGATCCAAAATTAGTGCACTCAAATTGCACTATTTTTTACCTAATTACCAAAATTTTTTTTAAGAGGAATTTTTTTGAAAAAATCTTCTCTTTCCTAGGCTATTTTAGTGTTTTTTTAAATTTGACGGAAATTGGAAAAATTACTAACAGCTTGTAAAACAAGAAATTATCAAGATTTTCAGGTGAGGTATGTATTTTTTGAAAGGGTTATTTCAAGCTTTTTTTCTCCTATTATAGTATTAATTAAATCTCCTATAATAGCATTAAATTTAGACTAAATAATCACCCCCTAAAATAAAATGTGTGTCTCATGTTTCCTTACGAGAATTTTTAATTTCACCAACCGTCATTTCTACCTACTTCAATACAGTTCTGTTAGGGTCCGTAAATTTCTCAACTCTACTAATAACCCAAACCTACATATCGTCATCGTTCCACTGCTTCAGGAATAACGTTTTAGAATAGGTATAGGATTGTATAGTTGTATCATTTACCATTTTATAATAAAAATTTTGGATTTTGGCACATTTGTTCAGTCATACTCAGTCAAAAGACTTAAAAAAAGGGGATCACAGGATTTTTTTCTCAAAAACTATTAAGGGGGTTTTTTAAAAAAATGCTTGTATATTTAAGGAGTGTTTAATTGAACTTTACATCATTTTTAAAACGCTCATTTTAAGCCAATGAAAAAAAATATGCATAAAAATACTTCTTCGAGGATTTCTATTTTTCTTTATCTAAAATATTTGAGTTATTTTGGCCACTGATGTAAAAAAATGTGATTTCAAACAAGTGTCAAGACCAGTTTACAATTTACACAGTCATCAATTCCACGCCTACCCTTCAAAATACCCTTTTATTATAGCGACGAAGCATTCTTTCAATCAAATTCCATAACTTCGCAATAACTTCATCAATTTCAGTCGGATTAACTTCACACTTGCAGGAAATATTCCTCAATTTTTATACTCATAGAAAACATTAATACTTGGAAACTTTTTTTTTATTTTTTACCAAGCCATGACCCCTTCGTCAACCACGCGCCGCCCATGCCGCTTCCACCAGGTGGCACAGTCCCAGGAGAATCCCTTGACCCTGAGAAGGTAAACGCTGAAAAAAACTGCGACGGGTCACACGCCGGCGGGAAAGGAGAACCCCCGTGCTCTCCAGGTGCTTCCCGGTGGGAAACGACACCGAAGACAAGCACCAGGAGGTTATTGCAATCCGAGACTCGGGCCATTTTTGGCTACACCAGATACATAGTGGAACAGCTGAGCCGTCGACGTAAACAACGTTCACACGAAGAAATAGCTAGTTGGGCGAGCGCATGTGCCGTGTGCAATCCGCTAATTCCGAGCAATATTATCGGCATGCCGTTTGAAAAGTTCGCAAATACCTTGTCGATTTCGAGGAAGCCAGCAGCAAGGGTTTCGTCAATTAGAAATTTAAAGTCTCCAAGCTGTCTTATACTTTCTCGTTAATTTTAATTCTTACATACTCCAGTCAATGTTTTGACAGTGTTAGCGTGTCATCCTCAGATCAAATGTATATGGGGCATTTCACGCCAACTAAGTGAGGTCAATTTAATAATTGATGACGTGGTGTGTCGACTTAAAACACACCTAGAGTGGTATGGTGATCTTGTAGGTGCAAGCAGTATTTGTTGCATCATTTATCATTACACAAATCCGAAGTCGAGTTAATAATGTTGTATTGTGAGCATATTCACGTGTAAATAACACCTGTTTTCGGATATTAAAGTCACGATTACAAATGGTATCCCATGGAAATTATCTCAATATTATCTTATTCATATTGAGTATTATTTATTGAATCAATTAATCTGTATCTGTGTCACACAAAATTTGCATACACTGCATCACTGATTTTTTGCCACGTTCTGTTCTACACTACCTAAAAGTAACCTGTTCTTTGTTTCATTAAATCACATGATAAAAATAAACCATATTAATTACGTATTCAGATATGCATAGGTCTTTATGCACAACATCCTGTGCTTACTGCTCTAGATTATTTTGCTTACTGTCACTTTTCTTGTACCTTAACTTGTTACAAATAAATGAAAAAATTATATTTTTCAAGTTATATCAAAAAATGCAGATAATTTGAATAAAAAAACTAAATGAACTACATCTATATAGCACTAAATCGTGTATTTCACATCACTGAGTGTAATAAACACATATAATATTGGTCGCATACATTAAAAGTATAAAGAGTAAAAGACTGGAAGTCAAAATGTAAAGAGTAAATCACAGAGATGGTCAGGATCAACAACAAACTGTAAAAACCAGGGAGAAAAGCAAAGATCCACCTAAAGAAATGGATCTAAAAATGCTTTGGCGTCAGCCGTAATCGATGATGATACATTAAAAGTAATAGATGCCCTAGAATAGAACCCTGGAGAACCCCAAATATGTTCCAACGTAGATTCTCATTAATGTAATAGACTATCAAATGCTAATTAAATAAATTAGAGTTGCTCATAAATTTGTGGAAATATATATTTCTATTAAAAATTAGTAGGTTTATGAAGGTTTATGAGTAATAAAGGTCCTAGAATAGAACCCTGGGGAACCCCCAATATGTTCCATTCTCATTAATGTCATAGACTATCAAATGCCTTTTTTTTATTAAATAAATTAAAGAGTTGCTCATAAATTTGTGAAATATATATGTGTTTGATTGAAAATTAGTAGGTTTATGAAGGAATTGTAAGTTTTCAACCTAAAAGATATGACTGTAACAAAACAGTTTTCCACACGACACTAACAAGGCTGAATTTCAGAAATTTGGCAGAGGCGTCAGTTATCACCGAAAACAAATAATGCATGACCGGCATTTGTCTATCGAAACGTAAGTCTATTTTTAGTTCCATTCAGAAAAATACATCCCCTCCGAAATTATTATTCAGCAAAATATATTACCAAATTTTAATAATACAATTTACTAACGTTTTATTAATTACCAAAGAGTATGGATATCGAACAATTTGAAATTAGTTTTCAGATTGTTTCTGACGAAAGATTTGGCAATGGTTTTCCTTCACAACAATCAAACTTTTTTAAGAAGCGCTTTAACCTATAGTGCCATCTATCCGGCTACTCGTGAAATATTATCTTTGCACAATAGAAAACTACATTACACTCGAACCCCTCTTATTTCACCTTCGCTTAATTCACTTCCTCTGTTATTTCACCACGTTTCCCCCTATTAGGCGCGAAACCGTCCCGGTTAAGTCGCCGCCTGTAAAAGATTTAGAACTACGTTTGGAAATTGGAGTCTCGCATGAATATGTACAATTTTTATTGAAAAAAATGATTGTGTAATACATTTATTGATTTAAAATAGGTTAGGTGTGTTTTAAAAATATTTAATCTTTAAAATATTCATTCAAGTGGAAAATTGAACTTTGTCATGCACGACTGCTTATACTTACATTGATTTTTCGTTCAATTGGATCATTTTTCGTTATAACAAGTGATGTGGTACATCTCTAAATATTTCTTTTTGCAGTTAAAACACAAAAAAGTTGAGGTTATTATCGCGACTCAAGAGAGGCAAAATTTCGCGACTTAAGCGAGGTAATGATGCACGGATTTGGCGACTTAAGAGGGGTTCGAGTGTATATTGGACCATCTGCACGATAACTGCCTTCTTTATATTTTCGTTAGAAACGTCGAAATGTATCTGTTAAAAAGTGATTTTCATATATCACAGAATACAGTGATCTTCATAGAAGTTGTTTCTATGGATCTATAATAATTAATAAATCAATTAAAATTAGTAACACATTAATAAAACAATTCCAATGTATACATACAATAATTCACAGTTATCTTTTACAAAATAATACTGTATTTATGTTATAAATATATAAATATGATAAATTATATGAAAAAATGTTTGTCCTTAAATTTTGAATGCAATGGTCCAAAAATGCATAGATTTAATAGAAAGCGAGCCTACTGTAAATAAATAAACCTATCCTTACAAATTACTTTTCAATGTATGATTTTATTTTACAAAAAAATAATATTTAACTTCTCAACAATCTCAACAATCTGTATTCAAAAAAATATGTATATGTATATACAAAATATCGTTTCAATGTTTTGAAAACTGAAAAATGTCATATACATTTTGAAAGATAAATCCAGAAATGCCTTTTATGAGACTCTTGAATAAGCGCGACTATTAGGGTTATGTTTATTTATTTTATTGTTTTAATCAATTATTTTATACTAAAGGAAAGAATTCGTGACTTGGGACACAGGAAGAAACGAAAAACAGCGAAGTACCTGCAGACAATGTGGTCTCAGGGTATTGCCCCTCATTAGTGCAGTGCAGCTGAAATAATATGAAAAGGAATGGGGAAATAAATGATGAAACATGTACCACAAGGAGAGACAGCAGAGCCCGTCCCATTTGCAGCTTCGTGTCCGCTTCGTTTGGAAGCTTCAGGGCAATCGCTGCGGGGGGAAATTTAGGAGAAGACAGCTACTGTCCACTCCTAGTAGTAAATTAATACAAAGTTAAGATTTATAAGTCCGATCAAACCGTAGAATATAAATTCAATAAATTAATTTAAGTAGTAAAAAATATTATAGCCACTGAGTGATATTTAAAAACAAGCATTTGAGGAAATATCTACCATTAATTTCAAATTATCGATGCCAATGCAGAAGCGCCAAAACAATGCGGGAAAATCCTCACCGTACGCGTTAGGATTTTAAAAAGTTCCGTGAGTCATACTAAGAAAAAGTGTCCCGAAATCACTTGCAAATGCAAGGCAGGTAATCAGAAGACGGTAAACCTCACCTCACCATCTAATTAGCGATCGCGTCGTCGCAAGACCTCGGTCATTCACTACATCACCGTGACCGAAGCGTAACACGCGGACGGCGTCTTCGGTAGATAATATTGATATTTTTGCGTTGAGTCCCGCAAAAACTGAAAAATACCGGGCCGTCGCAGAGCCTTAAATCCACTCTAAAATTAACCCGGGGTGGTTATTTTTAACTTAATATATCTGATAATTAGCCTCACGTATAATAACTGTCGATTATCTGGAGCGAATAGTAATTTACGAAGACGATGTGTTTATGTTTCGAATACCTCTTGGCCGGGCATCGGGTTGGTGGAGATTCGGGCCGGATATCTTCGGTCGATATCGGATCAGATTTTATCGATCCAGTTCGGAGCTGAACTTCATCGAAGCTACTTCTACGTTAAACGGATAAAATAACCCTTAAAGCCATCAAATTGTAAAGCTGATATTTCAATTTTGATGATTGCACACTGACAGGCCTAAAGGACACATGAAAACACCCACAGGCCCAACAATTACAGACTATAGATACTCATACGTCAATTAAAAATAACAAAATTCATAAGCTCAACAGAAAAAGGTCAGTAAAAGTTACCGTGACACATAAAAATTACGTTCAGTTGCAGCTGTCTGCAGTTGTGTATGCTTCCAGAGATGTGGTCCATGGAGTCTTGAAGCTGTTTATTCTGTGCAACTTGTGGGACATCATGCAAATGTTGTAAATTCAGCGTAAGGTTAGCAAGCGTACCAACATGTCGACATAGTCATATCCCAGACATATGTATTTGTGGAGGACAGACGATCATGCAGATCACTAGAGAATACATATATTGTTTTCGGCGGAAATTGCAGGTAACTGCTTCAATATGAGGATGAGCATTGCCTTGTTGGAAGTGCTTTTTTATGTTTGGGAAAACAACTGGATCAACTGGTTCCTATGTCTTCTTCCTTCTCTTCCTTTCTATTCCCTTTTTTCATCTCTTTGGATTTCTTAATAACCTTCTCTTTATCTTCCTTTCTCCAAAAACAAGGAATTATCTTCCTCCTAGTTTGGGCATTGCCTTGTTGGAAGTGGCTTTTTTGATGTGGTAATCCACTGGATCAGTGCATGCCTTCTTGTTTCTTTTGTTCACTGACTTTCTCTTTTTTATCTTCCTTTCTCTAAAAACGAGAAATAATCTTCCACCTACATTTTCTTCAAACCAATTTCCAACAACGAACTACATTGAACGAACATAGCAAAGCTGAAGGCAGCAGAGAGCAAGGAGAGACCTTCAACGTTCTTGTGTCAGAATATCAAAACAGAAACATAAATCCAGGCTTGAAACAGGAATATTCTGGATTTTCCAGAAGGTAGAGATAAAGAACAGTGTTCAAATGACAGAGGTCTTTAGGAAGGAAAATTCGAATAGTTTCAGTCACATTTGTCTTTTGGACACAACGAACTGTTTTGAACTAATCTTCTTTCAAAAGGAAGACAAGAGGTGATGGATGCAACACATTTTATAAGTGATTTTAGATGATTTAGATGATCTAAAATTATTTCTACGAATATTAAAATGGCAGCAAGGGACTTCATATGAGGAGGTAGAAGAATATTCGGGATAGAGGGATTACATATGTATTACTTGAAGTGTTAAGATATACACCATAATTTAGATCCAAAACTTACATTATCTTCCTATTCGAGATAAAAAGGTGTCTGGGCATTAACGCTGAAACACACTCGACGCGATCCAATTATATCGAAGCGACCACTTGTATATAAAGCAGTTAAGGCTTATCTCCACCAGACCGACAAATCGCGCTCCTCAGCTACGTCACAAACAGATCGTTAAACACCAAACCATTTAATTGCCTTTAGCGCCGACATTTATGCAAATTTAACATGCCACCGTCTCGGAATATCACCACAAGTACTGTTCTCGAATACGAAATGTCTCGTAATAACCCGCGCATGATTTTGACAGACGTTTGGAGGTTACGCCGCTTTGGACACCATTAACGATTCGTTTATCGATTAGACGAAACTCAGACTAGCCAGCGCTCGACCATATTAGGAGATTTCGGTTTGGCCGAGGATGAATAATGCGTTTTTTTTTTAGGATCGTCTGGTATAGCTTTAGCAATGAGTTATTGCGCAAAATGAGATTAGCCGTAGGTCCTTGGCGGTGACTCCTCAGTTAATAAAGTTAATTCGGCGTTAAGCGCAATTGGCTCGTTTAAAAATTAGACGTTAGGTCATCCTGGAGACAAGTTCGCACGAGTGTAAACAGTACAGGGTATTTAGTTGAAGCGTATGTTTCTTCTTTCGACATACAGGGAGATCCAAGTCAAGGGGTCATGCTAAAATGATTAGAAAAAAACTGCAATGTTTTCTTTTTTTTTCACAAACTGTTAAGTACCTTTTTACATTTGGCGATCAAATTAACTCTGATTTGGACCTATTGAAATACAAATTGTTCTAGAAAAGAAAGAGAAATAAGAAGTTAAATTTTTCTCATTTATTTTTTATATAACTGCAGCTGTGAACACTTCGAGAACTAGAATCTGTTATTTTTTGTGGGTATCTATTATATCTCTCGTGGTCGTACTATGTTGGTTGTGCGCAATTCGCGGGCACAGCTACTCTGGGTGTACTGTAAGTATCTCTATAATGAATAACCCAATACATTTTTGACTGGGGCATGACCTCTTAAATCCCCCAAAACTTTAGCACTTTCAGATGTTGTTTTTGACGTTGATTGATTGAAAATGTTATTTCTTTTAATCCTGACGCACTACATAGTACTACGCGCATTTTTTTAACAAGTGTGGGTGAAGTTAGAATGGATTACTATTGCAAATAAATTAAATACGGCGCGAAATTACTCGAGATGGGATAAGATGACAACGAATCTTAGTCATTGTTTTCCCGGTAATTCGCCTACAGAACAAATACATATAAGAAGTTTAATAGGTCACCTGTTAACGAAAAATATACGTTTGTGTCTTCGCAGTTTAGGCGTCTAAAACAAATGGTCAAGGTAAGAGTAGGACGAGTATTGTACCAATAAAATATATACCCACTGGTAATCAAGGAACAATTAGATGTGTATTACGAGATACTGTCAAACAAAATGGTAATTTGGTGCCTGTCTGGTCAATTTAGTAACAACAAAGCGGCTTATTACACGATTATGACACCTGATTTGTTTTTGAATGAAGGATGGAAATGAAAAATCAAAAGGTAGGCAGTATTTTTGTCTAGCATCATCTATGGTTCAAGACAGTATGACCAAATATGTACAAACAAGCAGCTCTATAACAAAAAACTCAGTTTAATAGAACTCAGCCTTCTCTGTGTAAATTAAGTAAATTGGCAACTGCGCCCGATCTAGCAACACTGCGAAGACGGCACTTGGAGGCGGTAGGTTAACATGTAATGCACCTTCAGTACAAGTTTGAACTTGTAAGAGTCATTTGTGTGTTCTTTGTGACTGTTTGCGTAAACCGGCTTTTTTCTAGTGCGTTTTACAAATGAATGATAGGGGAAGAGTTAAATTTGAATCACACCACTGTTCATCAGATTTTGACTAACGAATTGGGGATGAGAAAAATCTGCGCAAAAATGGTTCCAAAAACCTTTTGCAGGAACAAAATGACATCAGGAGAGAAAGGTGTCTTGATTTTTTTGGAATCGATTGAAAATGATCCCCATTTTATGGAACGTGTCATTCTGGTGATAAGACTTGGGTGTTTGAGTGCGACCCGGAAACCAAGCGCCAAAGCATGGAATGGCACACTTCAAGCTTTCCAAGACCCAAAAAGCAAGAATGAGCATGTCGAAGATCGAATGCATGATGCTTATTTGCTTTTTTAATAGCCAGAGAATTGTCCACAAAGAGTTTGTGCCTCCAGGCCAAACAGTGAATCAACACTTTTCAAAGAAGTTCTTGAAAAACAACTGGATGTTCTCCAGAACAATGCTCCTTGACACAAAGCCATTTCAGTAAACGAGTTTTTCGCCAGTAAAAACATTAATGTGGCTCCTTATTCGTCTGAATTTAGTCCTTGTGACTTTTTTCTCTTCCCGAGATTGAAAAATCTCCTCAAGGGACGTTATTTTGGGACCATAGAAAACATTCAAACGGCTGTAACTGAACAGCTGAAAGCTATTCCAGTATTGAGTTCCAGCACTGCTACGAGGAATGGAAGAACCGTCTCCAGCGGTGTGTGGCTTCCCAAGGAAATTATTTTGAAGGAGACAATACTGACTTATAAATTCTCTTCGAATAAAAAAAAATAGTCTCATTACTTAATTTACACACCTCGTATTTATATTTTTTTGGCTTTGTCTTGAAGAGGTTCATCCTTTCGGAACCAAGCAGATTTTCTATTATTCTTCTTCTTTTTAAAGACATAATTTACGCATCATTTGCCGGATTCGGTAAACCCTAAATGCGGACGATCACACAAAAGAAAGCAAATGAAATTCTTTCGCCATTTGCTACCAGACTGGAATCTCATACGCACGAAATTAGATTAAATGGAATTCAATCAGTTTTACGTGCGTCTTTTCTGAGGACCTGATAACAAATCGCTATTAGGGTCGAATATTGAAGGGAAACTTCAGATATCTCAACAAAGGGAATCCAACGTTCGAGGCTATGTGGCATTCGGTGTGTATTTTCCACAAAAGCAGTATATCGAAGAAAAACTGTGGAAATTACTGTGTAAAAGATTGATGCGATGATGCGTGTACTCGATAAGGAAAGATAAACAAGAAACACAATACATGGAGGCCAAAAAACATTGCAATTCTTTAAGGATTAAGTTATATAATTCAAATTATAAAAAAAAGGTATTCATGCCCCCATTTTTTGAAGGTTGCTTAAATTCTTATAATTTTTGTATTACGGCATTGATTTTTTTGCTTCTAATAGGATCACAGCTTGTGACAGTTTGGGGAAAAATTAAAGAAGTTTTGGAACAATTTTTCCTAGACATGAAAAATTTCTAAAATTGGACTGAAAATGTCATAAAAATTCAAAAACCCTATCATCCTTACTATAGTTTTCGTAAAAAATCACTGTTACTCTAAAAAAAATAACGGATTAATATCCTTCTAAGAACTCTGTGTTTTATTAAAATATCATAAAAAGTTATTTTTACGAAAACCATAGTAAAGATGGTAGTTTTTAATTTTATTGTTTTTGGTTTAGCTTTGGAAATTTTCATGTCTAGAAATTTTTTCTAAAATAGCTCAGTTAGTCAGATATATACTCGGATATATACCATGAAGATTTCCCTTTTATAGAGGCCAAGAACTTTGAAAGTGATTTAATATTTTCGGAGTTTTCACGTTTTTTTTTTTAATTTTATCTTCTTAGTGATATATGTTCACAAAATCACATATATTAAACTTGGGCTTATTAGACACAGAATTTCAAAAAGTAAAAAAAAAATCAATAAGTACTGTAGTAGAAATATTATCAGAATTTTTCTACCTTCATTTAATTAATTTTCTAACTTAATTTTTCAGAACCAACCTACAAAAACTATATAATATAGTTTTGTTATTTATCTTTATAAATAGTGGGAATGTTATTTTAACCATTTAATGAACCATTTTCTCAAAAACAAAGACAAAAGGAAAAAATGTATATATAGGGTGACTAAAAAAATCAACGAATTAATAGTTATTATGGCGAAACCGGAAGTGGGATGAGACAACAAATACTTTTATAACACCTCGTGCATAATACTCTGCCCTAAAATTCGACTTCAATAATTTTCCAGAGGTCAATTTTTTGGGAATATATTTTCCTGTTATTACACCATGTACAATCACCCCTAGGCCAAATTCAGATTCCTTGAAAAATTCTGAATAACTTCAGCGTTTTAATTTTCTTCCTGGCTCAAAAATAACCAGAAATATCGGCAGTTAAATTGGGACACCCTGTACAATAATACAAATAAATGTCCTGAAGACAAACTGCATACAAATTTGTTTTCCGTGGCCTTCAACAATATTGTGAAGATGGCCTCAGCAGTTTCACAATTTAAAGTGAAACTACCAGCAACTTAACATCGTCATACACCTAACTATCATTGTTATCATCAATGTTGAAATACGCTACACGTCGTGGCACCTTTTATCAAGATAATTAATCACAGGAAGGCGTTTTCATTGAAAATTACGTACCAGCGAAGATATCTCTATGCGCGAGGTTTTTTTATGTGCGAGATTAAAGCACTCAAAAGTGCACTTCTGCGCGCATAACTAAACTGCACTTACCTCATCGCATCCAGCGCACCTTGGCTTCATTTTTTCCGCGTAATGTCTTTCGCAATAAATGTTATCCTCGTAAACGCAGTAGGCAAGGTCCACGAGAAGATCGTCACAGGTTGTGCACTGGAAAACAAAAGAGCTGTCGAAAAACATTTTCTTTTAAATCGTGAAAGGGAGAATGGACCGCTGATTACACATACCTGACTACTATAGAGTTTTTTTAACTATTTATCACTTTATTTCAAAGTAAACTATTCAATTTAATTCGATTATTTATAAACTGAACCTATTTTTTATAAGCTTTGGCTGTTGCATCTGATTTTAACAGTGTGCATTTCCTTTCAAGGTCTGCTCACAACTGACTGACTAAGTTCGGTTTTGCCAGACATTCATATTAAGGGTAAAATGCTGTCGAATGTTTATATTAACAATATACCTTTCCTTAGTAGATAACGACTTTGTATTTTATTTATGGTATGGTTAAGTGTGACCTGAGAGTGTTTACAAAATTAAACACGGTGCCGCATTCTTTCCGTCAGAAATGAACATGCTCATTATAATTTTTGGGTTCAGAAAATTATTGTACGAAAGTATTTTTAAAAAATAAAAATTTAAAATAATACACAGAAGAGCCCATCACAATTCGTTAATCGCGTTATCATCATCAAATAATTGTTAAAATTATTGAGACCCCAGAAACATAAAGATATATGGGTTTATTCTCTTTTAAGTCTTTATTTCGCGATTTGACCTTGAAATGACCTTGATCCTGACGTGCTACGGTTAAATGGACACCGGATTTTGATTCAGCATCAAAAAATACAAGGGAAAACTATGTTCTTATCCATAGTCAAAAAAAATTTTTTTGTGGGCCTGTGTTATTTTTTTGTAACCATAGTTTCTGCAATAACCTTGATATCTGCTGGCCAGTAAATATAGAACACCCAGTATACGTATTTAACTAAAGAAAACTGCGACAATTAATTAATAATTTGCGAGGTAATTACCTTAAAGCAAGAAGGATGCCAGACGGATTTTCCTAATCTTGGTGCGTACACGACTAGCTGGTAGGTGTCGATGGGTTTGGTGCAATAGGCGCAGCTGCTGTTGGGCGAAGCTGGTTTCGCTATACCAATGTCTAGGGCTACTTGATTCCGACCGGATACGAAATCCTGAAAATGAAGAAATGATGTACAACAAAACATACCTAAAAAATGTAATTAAGACTTATTAAGATCTGATATACAAAACTTCTCACAAAAATATTCAGCGCCTATTCAAACTGTTATTGTATTGATTTTTGAATTTACTCCTTTAAATATATTTAATCTAGATTACCCCATATGTGTTTCTCTACATTTACTGAAAAATATGGGCCTATATCCAAACCGTAATGATGGATACAACAAATATGACGAAGATAGATAACAAACTACACTCGCGTGGAAGATGTGGGACACATGAAAAGTCATCAATGAAGGAACAAAACAAATAAAATAAATAAGACTTACCTCATAACTGCTGGCGTATTCTGGTTCAACGAATTTGCAAGCGGATAGAGAGAGGTCTTTCTGAGGCAGCTGTCTGACTAGTCTCTTCGAACGGTTCGTTTCCCCAACTGTTCCAAGTTTAGGAACCTCTTCGGATGGCAGTGTTGAATAGTATTGATCAACCTGGAGACAGTAAATATTACAATAAATACGAAATGACCAAAAATAAATGTTTTTCGTTAGATTTTGTTTTGAATACCAGCATTTTAAAGTTACCATTGTTGAAGGAATTTTATGGCAAGGATTAAGTAAAACTATGCAGCTTGGTTAACCCTTTCGGTTTGAAGGAATAAACTGAACTAGCATATATCTACTGAGTTTTATGCGTTTTAAACGGTCTTTGAACTCATTTTGCCTAGTTAAACAATGCATTATCGGTCAGTAAAAAACAGTATCATTACTAATAAATTTACTCGTTAGCCAAACGTGCGTGCTTATTCGGGAAAAATATTACCTATCATGATTTTGATATACCGCGTCTAGACAAACAAAATTTAATCTGACCACTAACGATTTCTGGTACAATGACTAACGGTAGTATAACTAATTGCTCAGATAAGGGTCGAGTAAACACTAGATACCTACCTGACGAGCAGACGAGAGACCAGGAGGCACAAAGGCGTATCCTAACGTCCTAGCGTTCAGCCCATCGTGATTGGTGACGAAACCCAGTCTCGATCTGGCGCCGTGTTCGGCCACAATTTCGTGTCCATCTCTGGAGCACTTGCAGTTTTTACAGGTCTTTCTGCAAAGAAGAAACAATAGTTGAATCATCCTAAATCCATTTTTATTTAGTATTAGTTCACCACTAGTGAAGACTATACAAATCCCAATCGACAACAACTAAACTATAACTTCCCCAAAATTTTAGATTTTTGAGCGACAAGGAGAGGGATGGTGAGGGTGAGAAAATACAAATTTTCCTTTCGACTTAAAAATTTAATTTCTTAAGAAAATAAAAAAATGAAAAAACGTTGCAATGGTTTTCGTGTATTTTGTTCGTAGAATACGATAAAAAAGTCAAAATAAGGGTGAAAACTACTTTCACCCTTATTTTGGGTGTCGCTGATTACGAATCTAACGTTAGATTTTCAAAAAACAAAATGGCGGATCCAGTATTGCAGTCAACTTTTAAAAAATTGCTAAATTTTGAAATTTAAAAAATACCATCGTATTCTACGGGAAATTTTCTACGTTAGATTCGTAATCAGCGACCCCAAAAACTTTGGAATATATTATTCACTTGCCATTTACTATCTCACAGGATGAGAAAATACGCTAAAACCATGTTTTTCACTTTTGGGCCGTTTTTTGGACCAGTTCCTGGTCGACGCCCATTATGAATTAAAAATTAGTCGAAAGTACAAAAAAAAAAGAAATTAGAAAAAAATTGAAAAAAAAATCGTGTCATACTTTTCGAAATTTCGATTTTAAACTCAATCCTCAAAATAAGGGTGAAAACTACCCCCAATAATTTTGAAAATATTTTTATCGTATTCTACGCAACTAAACACATCGAAAACCATTGCAACCTTCTTTTTCATTTTATTTATTTTCTTACCGAGAAAAGAAATTTTAGAGTGGGATTTTTGTTTTCTCCTTCTTTATAAGAAAGGAAGTTAGTTTTTTAGCTAGTACTATCGATTGTGATATGTTTCAAACAGAATTTTTTTTTTGTATGTTTATATACCAAGTGTTAAGTGCATTCACAGATTTGCAAACTGAAAAAAAAAACTTCAAATAGAAGTTTAACTTCTCTAAGAAAAAAAAATCAAAACCCACATTTATTTAAAATGTTTTAATTGAGTACCCAGCTACACTGTGTCCCAAATTCAATGCTCACCATGGTGAACATCGAGTTTGGGACACAGTATACAAAACTTGAAATCTTTGGACACTTCTTTCTTATATCTTTAATAATAAAGGTTCAAAATGGCAGTCAAAATATAAGGACACCATCCCGAATACCAGGCGTCCCAAATTTTATTACACAACCAGTATCTCAGCTCTTTGAAGAAATGGAAGTTTGAGGTAAAAAAAAGTTATAGAATCGGAAGAATATCTATTTGGTAATGGAAGATGCATTACCAAAATACAATATGCCTATAAAGCGAATACTACGGAGAAAAAGAAAGCGTGAAAATATACAGGATGACATGTATAGACACAATAAGCATTTTAGAGATTACTTCCGATCTTACAAATTATTTCTTAGACTCGAACTTCCATTTCTTCAAACAAATGAGATGTCGGTTGCGTAATAAAATCTGGGACACGCGGTATACGGACGTCTTGACACAACCTGTAACGAAAATGTTCAGCAAGGGCCTTGTTTGTCTCAATTTGTTACGTTCGGCGAGGGCAACAAGAAAAGGCATTCTGTCAGTGGCGAAGCGTGAGATTTTTTTCTTGGGTAGACATTGGGAATAAAAAATAAAAATTGGACAAACGTTTTAGTTATATCGTGTGAAAGTGTCTGTCGAGAAAATCCAACTGCCGTTTTATTACTAGAGACATCATAAAATCCAAGAAATCTCTCAACTATTTCGTTTTTGTAAATGTACCTTAAAATTATGCTAAATTGCGCTCGACATGAAACATCTGTTGTGTCGTCTGCTTGAACAGAAACAAAATCAGTATTTTTCAGTTCGTCCAAAATTATTTGGTGAACTACGTATTTCACAGATTCAATAAGGTCATTTTGAATGTCACTCGATGTTCCTTTGCAAACTGAACTGCTTTCCAAGTGGTCTTTCATAGCAGACTCTTCCATAGCAAGTAGATCTTGTATTTCCAAATAATTTCCTAAAAAATAGGTATTTGTTTCATATCGTATGATACGCGATATGTTTATCAAAAAAAAAACATACAATATATAACTTTATTTTTTGAATCAGCAGTCTCGTGATGTCCTCTAAATGCAAGTTCTTGTTTCGCCAAAAAAACACACCACATCAATTAATCGTCCAACAATGTGCCTATTTTTTATAACTTTTTCATTATGTTGCAAAGCGTTTATTTTTGTTGCTTCAATGAGAGCATGATCAATGCGCACCTTTCCCAGCATATAAAAAAAATTCGTTGCAGGTAATATGTCTTTTTGAGGCAGCATGTTTGTTAGCTTTTTGAACCAATTTTTTTATAATATTCACACCATCTTTTGCCCAGACTTCCTCTCCACCAACAAGAACATAAGGAAAACTGCATTCATGTTTACACTTCCAGTCAACCAGGTAAAATATTCATACCAACCTATTTGGAATTTACGAACGGTTTTTCTGTCTTTTTGCGATAGAATCAAGTCAGGTCGCTTTTGGGAATTTTTTAAATTCAACTTTTCTTCTAGAGATAGCGAAGAAAAACCATGTTCTTTATCGTAAACGATAGGACCTTCTATATTTGTCATTTTATTATCTATTTTCAATATTTATTATTTATTACACAACGCACAACGAAACAATTAAAGCAATGACCAATTTAAAACACAACCCAGAATAAATAGAAAATTAAAATATAATAAGAATAAAGCTACAAACTCAAATGGACGCGCGGTGAGCGGAGGAGCGGATTATTGCATCAATTGCAGTTGACCACATGCATTCGCGTATTCGCATACGTCCAATCCCGCCGTATACAGACGGGACAGCAGCGCAATACTTAGCTCGTCGACTACAGTAGACAAATTATGTTTTGTCTTTTATACCTGCATATCGGCCCAATTTCCGCGGATATGCCACCGCGGTGTGCTACGTGCAATCGCCTGCCGCTAGCAAATAGGATAGACAAATTCGGAAATGTTTACCCGGCTATTACTTAATGCCGCGTCGGACTAGATTAGTTACTGAGAATTTAGAGAATTAAGAGAACAGATAACAGGACATTGGAATAACATGATATAATAAAATATTACGTAATTTCGGTCGGTCGGCATCAGGAAATGAATTTGAATACAATAATTGGAAAATGAAAATACATAAATATTTTTATTCAAAAAAGGGAAATAATTTTGGGTAGACAATGTCTACCTTGTCTACCCGTACGCTTCGCCACTGCATTCTGTCCGGTTTTGCCATTACGAAACGCAGTGCCAATTAAATATAATAAGGTGCTGGATTTATGGATCGTGAAAACCAACGCGAAAGCTCGAATACCGAACGCATTCGAAATATTTATCGGTCCTACGTTTGAAGTCGCACACGTTACTACTTGGTACGTAGTGGTAATGGCCACAATTTGTATAATAAATTAGCATTATTATACAGCAAAGAAATATTACGTAACATAATAGAGCTCGGAGGTAATGTAACATCCTGTACATATGTATGTAATTAAAAATTACTATATTTTTGTAAGAAAACATAGGATCATATTTTAAGGAATTAATATTTCTATAATAGTATAAAAAAATTCAAATGGAACATTCCAAAAATGTCGGCCTCATCAGAAAATCTTGGAAACAGCTTGCAAAATATTTGCTAAACATTTTTTTCTTAATCACCAAGTAAATACAATGTCTTTTGATTCATCAGTTTTTTTGAAATCTCGAGATTTGTTGAACTTCAGTTGGCCAGCATTTTATTCTTTATATTTTATAACAAGTTCAAGTTTTGTTTCACTTGATAATTGTGAAAAAAAGAAATTCACAAATGTTTTATAACCCGTTACCGAGATTTTCTGGTGGGCAGGCCATTTCTCGAATTTTTTGAAAAGTTTAATTTGAGGTTTCTTTGCTTTCAGTTTCTGTTTGAGTGTAATAATCGCTTCCCAAAATATATGAGTATCATGTTAACTTACGAAAAATTCAAATTTCCAAAATTTCTACAGTGTATCTATTTTTATAAAAATTACATTTTTCAATATCCTTTCATTTTTTTCTCTGAAAAAATAACATTTTATATTTAAAATATTACTTGTATAAGACCATTTTTAATACTATTTTAATTAATAAATATTAAAGGAATATTTTTTTTCTATATAACGGTAGGTAATTTTAAACTAGACAAAAAAATGTTTGAATGTTAAACGACTCTTCGACACTTAAAACTATTCTTACATTTTCTACCTGCTGAGAATGGGACAACAGAATGTCAATGTTAACGAAAAAAATAGATAACTGACAACGTAAAACAAGAAAACACCAAGTGTGACTTCCTAATTTCTAAGCGACAACCTACATAATATGTAGGTATTATCCAATTCCGACTCTACAACGCTGCCTGTAGTTATGCAACTCAACAAACACGACTGTATGTTAAGTAGCCAACTTATTGGCGCGTATAAAATGGTGCACAAAAATAAAAAATAGCATGATTTATGTACATACATATGTAGATATAGATATTAGTGTAAAACGAAATGTAATTTATAATCTATACTTGATGAAAGAAAAACATTAAGTAGCCTATACGCTTGTCTATTAACCCAACAAAATTTCGATCGACACAATTTTTTATTTGAATAGGTGTAACTGGTTTTTAGACACAACAGTGCCATATTTGTATGTTTGAAATTGTATGTGAAATGTTTTGTTAGGAATTAGTAAACACTCAAAAAATACATTTTTAGCACACAGTCTACTTAATTGATTCAGTATATTACAAAGTCCGCTTCAACTTAATAGTTATGGATTTTCTTCTGTGAATATTATACAACATTTATTCTCATCAAAATTTTAATTTTATTTTTAAAAATCAAATCTGAAAAATTATCATCAAGTGTATTAACAAAATTGTAGTAAATGGTCTTTCTATATAGTATGGACAATTTGTAGGAAAAAACGTTTTGAGCACATTTTAAACGGATGTTCAACATTACTGAATACTTTAAACATATGTAATATTTGTTCTGAAAACAATTTATTTCAGGCTATTATTTTCCGGGTAATGCAAACCCATATTCGTTCAAATTTTGGGCGCACTGTTAACTCACCGTTCCAAAATCGTCGTTCCTAGAAAAAATTAAAATAAATCTGTAAAGACGTAATTTATTAAAAATAACATTATTACGTAACCGGTCATAGTTGGCCACACTCTCTGGCGTCTAGATTCCTTTTAAAAAAATGAATAGTACACTAATCGCATGCCAAATATGGGCTTGAATTAACAGAATCATTTCAAGATATACGCTTGTGAACGTCGTCGCAATTTTTTTTGTCGAAGCCATCTCGCAACAGGCGTGTTGATATGACCAAATAAAAATAAATCGTATACCAATTGAAGTTAATACATACGGATGTCTGCGAATGCCTTATAAGATGAGGCTATGCAGCACTCCTCTGGAAAATTAATCACTTTGCAGTTTATACATAGATCGGAAACCAACGCCTAGCCAAAGAGTAAAAAGTATTTTACTCTTTGGTACAATGTGAGACTCCATTAACCATGAGAGTTAAATCCAGCTTAGAACTGATTCACAAGGGAAAAAAAACCCCCCCCCCCCCCATCTTTGTAAATAACAATTTAATTTACGTTACTTCAATTAATAAATTCGTGTTTATGTATTTTATTTAATATTTAACTGTGAATCTGATTCTTTAAATGTTCAAAATTAAGAACTTAATTTTAACAGGAACGGGAAATTGTCCAACGTTTAACGATTTCCGGAAAACATTATAAAGCAATAGATTTGAATGGATATCAGCACAATGTTGCAGGAGCTCCATTAACTATACGTAAGGTATTCAATAATAAACGTTGTCTAAGAAGTAAATGTAGTAGCCGGAAATACCATACAGGGTGTAAGGAAAGAGTGTACAACGTAATAGCAGCTTATTTAGCAAAAAAAAATACAATTTTGACCAACATACAAACCAATTCCAAAACGTACAAAAGTGATATGCTAAATTGATATGGTATATCTGATTTATCAGTAAAATTGGCAGACGGCGACGCAACACGTAGGCAACCCGTGTAGCATGTGATGGGGGTTGCATCAATTGCAGGAGTCCTGTGACAGGTGGAGCACACAACAAGCTGATACAACCTCCGTTATACATATTACGTTGAGTAGTGTGATATAATTTCATAGTAAAACATGGCAAACGTGCAAAAAGATACTAGTTATTTTTGTACATTATACTTACGAGGTGTGTAAAGTAAGTAATGATACTGTTTTTTTAAATTCTTCTATTCGAATAGAATTACAATTCAATATTGGCTTCTTCAAAATAACTTTCTTGGGAAGCCACACAACGGTGCAGACGGTTCTTCCATTCCTCATAGCAGTGCTGGAAGTCATATACTGAAATAGCCTTCAGCTATTACAGTCGTTTGCATGTTTACTGTTTCAGCAGTTACAGCCGTTTGAATGTTTTCTATGGTCCCAAAATGACGTCCCTTGAGGTGATTTTTTCAATCTCGGGAAAGAGAAAAAATCACAAGGACTCACGTCAGGCGAATAAAGAGGTTGAGCAGAAACAGGAATGTTTTTACTGGCTAAAAACTCGTTTACTGAAATGGCATAGATTTTTCTTATCCCCATTTCGTTAGTCGAAACCTGATGAACAGTGGTGTGATTCAAATTTACTCTTCCCCGATCATTCTTGTCGTCAACCGACGAACTGAAATCTAAACATACAAGGTCCCGTATTCTATCGACATTATCGTCGGTTCTTGAAGATGAAGGCCTTCCGCTGCGTGGTTCATCTTCATCGACTCTCTTCCTTCTGAGAATGCCTTAAACCACCGAAAAACCTGGGCTCTTGAAAAAACACTGTCTCCATCGTGTTGAAGTTTTGCAAAAGAATCCGTTGCGCTGTGTCCGTCTGAAGCAAAACCTGACTGTATACCGTTGCTCAAAATTAATGTCGGTCATTTTTAAAACGCATAGAAAAAACCGGTTTACGAAAACAGTCACAAAGAACAAACAAATGACTCTAACAAGATCAAACTTGTACTGAAGGTGCATTACATGTTAACCTACCGCCCTTCCAAGTCCCGTCTCCGCAGTGTTGCTAGATCGGGCGCTATGTTGCTAGTCTCGTTACTTAATTTACACACCTCGTAAAACTGCTGATGACTTTTACATTCGATGACTTTGATCTTCCATGTCTCCAGAACTTTTATGCGATGAAAGTTTGACCATATGAACCAACTCATTTCTGTTACAATAAATCCGGAATGCACTGTATATTTTCACAGGTTAAAGGTCACATAGAAATGAATGAAAATCGACCTAAAATTTTCCTTGGCTCTGCATGAATCACGTTATTTTAATAGACGCTTCCTTCAGTGCCCGTTTATTTATTTCATCAATAATTTATATTTTGTTGTCAATATTTATTACACAAAATCTAAACAGACGAAATTATTACATATTATACCTACCATATATTATTTTAAGGGGGATACAAGAATTTTAATACATTTATTATATGAGCCTGCTAAATAATATTTCAATTAACTAGCATGAATTTATAACTTGATAATAAATAGAACACTTAAGTTGTTAATTAATTAGATATAGGAAACTTTTAATTTTTTTTAAAAATTCGTTTAAAACTGATACAAACATATTTTATTTTTTATATTCTAATAACGTCAATGGTATCATTCAGTAAATACTTTTCATTTTTTTTTTAATTTTATTTATACAACATAACGAAAGCCATGATATTGTGTTTTTATTATATTTTTTGGTTCAATTTTACAAACTTTGTTTGTCTAGGATTTTTTTTCTAAAATGGCTCAATTAACCAGATATATACCCTAAAGATTTATCTTTAAATTGAGTTCAAAAACTTTGAAAAAGATTTAATATTTTCGGAATTCACGGTTTTTTGAAAATCTCGCAATTTTACTGTTTTCGCGATATCTTTTCACACAGCCGAAAACTTATTAGACTTATTAGACGCAGAATTTCACAAGATATAATCATATCAGAAGCAAAAAAAAAAAACAATTCTGCAGTGCAAAAATTATTAGAATTTAAGCAACCTTCAAAAAAGTGGGTGTTTCATGACTTTCATTGCTGACTGAACATTTTTGCTACTATAAGCAAAAATTGGCTTTATTAGTCTTGGCTTTGCGCTTTTTATATCTTGTTTTTAAATGAAAACTCAGGATAAGCTGACTTTATTTGCAATTACACACCTATTCCACTATTTTTGCCAATTTCGTGTAGATCCAAATCAGTGCCACGAAACGCGTAAGTGGTTCGATTTAAACAGGTTTATTTTTCATCAATCTAACCGAAAATAAATTATGACATTCGCCTCAAACACACGCTTTTCAACAAGTGAATCATTGTCAGCCGAACTATTCCACACTGATAAAAATAATTGTACTTCGGCAGACAAATTCTAAACAAGACTGTTTTCGTTATTCATTCAAAACATTGAATAGTACATTTAGAATGAAAATGGGGACGAATTTTCTTTTTCTGTTTCAATCGACACCAAACAATTAGCAGCTGATTTTTATTTTTGATTGGGATTATTAAAACATGTCTGAAAAAAAATAGATCTGTATTAATAGAAAAAGGGATGAAGGTATACAGGTATTCAGGGTGTGCTGACATAAAGGTCTGATTATTTAAAACCTGAAAAAATTGGTTGCCATATTTAAAAACACGTTTAATGAAGTTGTGCTTTAAGTTACTGAAGTATGGTTACAATCACAAATCACGCTCTGTATCTCAAAAACTAAGCCACTTAGGAAAAAACTTTACATGACTTGATTTTTTTTTCATAAAATCAGGAAGTCTCCTTCAGTTTTTCAGACTACTTAATAAACACCCTGTACAAACCTCTTCTAAAAAAGAAAAATTAAATAAACAAATGAGCTTACGAAACGTTGTGCTCTTGAGATAGAAAATTGCGTATCGGTCACTCATTTCGAATTTCAAATATAAGCGGATATGTAATAGTTTGCAATTAAATGTTTAGGAAAATGTTCTATGTCAGTAAATATTTTGATAAAGCGCATTGAAGCCCGGCTATCACTGACGATTAAAATAAAACAGTGAAGTGGCGGTATACAAATACCATTCGAAATGTATCTTTAGACGTTAGATGTTTTAATGTAAACCGTTTAAAGTTTTTAATTGTAACGCCAATCAAAATGTGTGCAATAAACTAATAACATTATGCTGGCTTGCTTCAGAACTGTCTCCTTATCGTCTTTTCGAAAGTAAGTGGAGATGAAATACATTTAAATTTAACAATCGGTTACGTTACAGTGTTCAAATAAATTTGATATCAAGTTGATTACAAAACAACCTTAGCCAAAGTCTTAGCCAATTTGTTTCCAATATGGCTGACATGTACACAAATTCTTGAAAGCTACGTATTTGCCTACAAAATCTTAAAAACACGATGTACTAGCTGACCTGGATTAACAGAAATCAACTCTATGTCACAGCATTTTAATAAAGATGCAAAATCATCAGGTACTGACTAACAAACGATACAATCACTTTTCAAGTAATCGGACTCGTAACACATTAAAATTTTCATCGGAAAACACAAATAAACACTCCATTAAATCCATTTTATTGACGAGAAATATGTCCTCCCAGAGATCGTCAGGATGTACCTAAAAAACCTGAGGCCGATTAAACGGCCCATTTATTTTTATGCAAATCAAAACTGTTATCTGTAACAACAATAACATTCTTAATATGTTGTAATTCATGACAGCTGTTGTTCGTTTATTTTTGTTTGCTATGTTAGAGCAATATTTTCCGGAACGGCGCGGCCCAAGACGCAAGCTAAATTTAGAACACCTTGTACTTCATTTCACGCAGCAAGGTGGTATCAAAGCGCGAGGAAATATTTCGGGACTCGGGACAGCTTTTTAATTGCCACCGGTCGTTAGTGTGACAGGAATGTGTCTCCTTAATTTTTAATGGTTTCCAATGGGTATTATGGGTTATATAATGGGTATGGGTACTAACTTCCGGTTATCATTAAGGACGCTGGGCCACTTTCCGAGCAAGCCAGTGGCGGCCTCGAATAAGTTAAATATTGAACAAATATTATAGAAATAAATATGATTGACTTGATTATTAAATAATACTATAATTGTGTCAGTATTAATACATATAAACAAAGCACATAATTTCACCGTATTTCACGTCTGGAATTATTATAGAAAAATAAAAAAAATTGTCCTCCGTGTAATTACTAACAGGTTATAAATTTTCTTTATGACCTATTTTGAATACTTACCCATCCAACCCCCTTAACCATCCACCCTATCACTACGCTAAAACATTAGACTGTGTCAAAAAAACTTTTTTTTTTTCGATTAAATGTGTCTCTAAAGTTAGTTCGATATGAAAAAACAATTCTCCCAAAAATTGAGCTCAATATCTTAAAAATTGAGCCGGCGCATTGGGAGGTCCCTTTTCCCATTTAAAATACAGGGGATTTTTTTGTCTTATTTTTGAAATAACTACATGAACAACTTTTTTCAAATCTTGGTTCTTACCATCCCACAGGAAATTTAATTCTCTACAAAATTGCTCTTATGTCTAAACTCAACAGAAACGAAGTTACAGAGCGCAGAATAGGATAAAAAAAATTAATTAATTTATTACAGAAAAATATTTTTGATTTTTATTTATCAAATAATTAACTCACTTATTCATTAATTAACAATTCTCAAAATTAATATAATTTTAAAACAACAACAAAACAAACCTTAACAATAAAACAGAAATTAATTTTATTTGTTTACTGTTGACTCAACAGTAAACAAATAAATTCATAAATCCAATAATTGTCAATTAAATTCTGGTTTATTGTTAAGGTTTGTTTTGTTGTTTTAAAATAACATTAATTTTGAGAATTGTTAATTAATGAATAAATATATTTAATTATTTGATAAATAAAAATCAAAAATATTTTTCTGTAATAAATTATTTTTTTTCTCCTATTCTGCGGTCTGTAACTTCGTTTCTGTTGAGTTTAGAAAAAAAAACATAAGAGCAATTTTGTAGAGAATTAAATTTCCTATAAGACGGTAAGAACCAAAATTTGAAATAAAAATGTTTTTCATGTAGTTATTTCAAAAAAAAAAAAATTAAAATCCCCATGTATTTTAAATGGGAAAGGGGACCCCCCATGGCCAGCCAATTTGAGATAGCTCAATTTTGGGACATTTTCTTTTTTATACTCGAAGTAACTTTGGCACTTTAATCGAACAAAAATAAAAAAAGTATTTTGACAGTCTATAAAACAATATTAGCAGACTCTGTTATGTTGTAGATATGTATCAAATTTGAGGTATATATTAGTGGCGTCTGTGAGTCGGAAAAAACCCTGAAAAAATGATCTCGATTTATCCGGATCGAGAGTATCTCCCTCCCCCCGTTTTCGAAGATGCTGAACACGATACCGGTGTCAGAATGTCTCTTTGGGATTGCGCAACCCCCAAAACGGTCAAAAACCACCCCTACATCATTTCCTTGTAAAAAATGGCTTTTTCCCCGTCTTCGAGGATGCTGAACACGGTGGTGGTGTTCAATATCCCTTGCGACCCCCCCCACCAACCCCTTTACCAGCCAAAACTCACCCCAGAAAAGGGTATTTTTTTTATATCAGCGGCAAAACGTCTGATCCCCCCGATTTCGACGATGCTGAACACGATGGTGGTGGATGATTTTATTTCAAATCCTTTCAATCCCCAAATCAATAAATAAATCACCCTTCCTTCTTGTCCGAACAGAAATCAAAACTGTTTTTTCTAATGATATAAATTGAGTCATTTTTGGGCCAATTTCTCCCAAATATTGGCCTTTAGGAGTACTTAGCCCAAATTTTGACAACACCATAATGTTCAGCGGGTCAAAATACCTCTACAATGGTACAGCTTGTCAAAATAACACTGTTTAAATGCGATACATAACTTGAGTGAATGAGGACAAAAAGATTTTTTAAAAAACTGAAAAAATAGCCATTTCCTTAGAGCTCTAGTCTGTTTTGGGTGCAAAACAGAACCCAATAAACCCCGGAATCATGTTCAACATCCCTAAAAATATGGGAAAACGCATGTTGCTTACATTTTAAACATTATCAGGCGTTAGTAGTGCTGAACTTATAGGGCAAAAATTTCTGATTTTCCGAGAGTTTGGGCCAAGTCGAAAAAAACAAAGATATTTGTTCCTGGCAGTCACGGGGTTAACAGACAGACCAACAGACAGACAGAAAACGTGTTCTCGGTTAAAGTCAAAATCTCGATGTTCCAGAACATTTTAGACACATTTAGGCAATATATTTTTTCTTATTTCACACTGATTACTTCCACATCCACGTAGTAGAGTGGGAGTAAAATGAAGACCATCATATAAACCTATAAAAATGGTAATATTTGAACCGGAATGTAATTACATCGAAAACTTTCCTCCAGGATTTACCCACGCCACTTTTCAGCAATCGTTACTTATAATAAAATGCGAAAAAATTAAATAAACCGTCAAGAGGCAGACGAGCCGTTTCGATTACTTTTTTTTACGGAAACATACTTCAACACTGCAAGGTTTACATATCCGTAATTAGACTAAAATTATTTTTATGTAGCGTATGTTGCACGTGCTTCGCACTCTTTTGATATCGGAGAATGCTCTTTAGATAAATTATTACGTGAAGTTTTACTGTAATTTTATCTCGTTTCAGGAATACGCGAATATATTCAGAGGAGTACCTACAGGTGTTTATTTTGTACCTGAAATTGGTACGTGCATTTGGATATTCCAGCGAAAAAAAAGAATGACAGAAGAGACACAAATTGTTGGAACTTTGACGTTTCATCTTCATCTGCCATATTGATTCTTTCTGAAACATGAACTGCAAAAAAATAATGCTGTTGTTTAGACACCACATACATAGTAAGAGACTGCCCATGCCATGCTAAATATCGTGGTGACGATGTACAAGAATTAGAAAAGGGCAGGTTGTTTAGGCTAGCAGTTTCCTCTTCCTCTGACTGTGCTGTCGTCCATCTGTTTCTAATCCCACTACAGTACTGTTAGATGAAGAGGAAACTACTGGTCTCGGCACCTTGCATTTTACTAATTCTTAAACATACACAGTCCTCACAGCAACAGTCTATTCTTTGCCACGTCTAAGTTCAAGTATACCCAAAAGGAGCATCATAGACAATCAGATATGAGTTTCTGGAGGAAAATTGGAACCTTCGGCGTAGAAAGAAATTTACGTTTGATCACCTTCTCATTCTGCTGACACACTGCGACCTCTGGAAGAGAATAAATGAAGTATCACCAATCTCAGATAATGCCAAATCTGATGAATGAAGCTTTTGTTCCTTCTTATGATTCATTTTTCATAGGATACCCCAGAAAAAAAAACACAGTTATTTTTTGGGTAACACTTATTTTTATAGTCTCATGGTTTATGGTAATTGTTGTATTATAGTTAGATTCACAAAAAATCACTAAGAAGATCACCCGACTGATTTCATGTTTAGTAAACACGGTATAAAATATTGAATTAAAAATCCACTGTTGTTTTGCTATTAATTTAAACATCAATAACGACAAATCTTTTTTCTACAATGAATGCAATTACCCACATTTGAGAGCAATTTAAAACCGAAATAAAAAAAAGTGATTATAATGAGTATGAAATGAACTTAAAATCAATCTCGAATGCTTTCAAATCAAACGTAGAAATCTCTCACGCAGAGACAGAAAAAAAAACCGATGAAAAACTCTCAGTCTTAGAACGAACGGGTGTGTCCACATGCAACGGCTGACATTCAGATAATTCCTATAAGGGTTATTTTTGTTGTCCTGGAATGCTTAATCCCAGCAAGTCACGATAGTCAACTGATGATTGAACATTAGTTAACTCAATTTTATGGAGTTAATAAGTCTCCTAATCAAACAGTTCATTCAAGTTGTGAAGCACTGTACAAAATAATTTTACTTTATTAATTTATGCTTTGTTTGCTACTCGATTTGCTATAATTTATATCACAGAAAGTAGCAATGTATGGAATTCATGTTAAATATAGTGACATCCAAAAAAAAAACGTCATCAAAGTTGGCCAAGAAAAAAAAGACGTATTTCTATTCTTTCTTATTCGAATTTATAACCTTATTTACTTGTCAAAACTGTCACATCATATGACAGCTATTGATTATTTTACAAATTGTCAGTCACTTGTCAAAAGTTTGACATAACCGAAAAGCTTAGACATGACCGCTATTTCTATCTCTCTCGTTCATAGCCAGAGTTGATGACGTTTTTTTTGGATGTCTATACATCATATAAAGTAATAAAATATCACATTTTAACCTGGTAAACTGTTGATTTGGTGTATCGAGTAGTTTGCTTTAGTTTTCGTGTTGCAATTCAGAGAGATGGTTTACCTAACAGAAATGCATAAGATGACGATTCTGCAGATGATTGGTTACGGGGACAGAACATGAACGCAGGCCGTGTTGTTCGCCTATTTCAAGAAAAATATCCGGAGTTGCCGCTGATATCTCAAGGTACCGTAAGTAAAACAAAGAAGCAGTTTCGGGAACGTGGACATGTACGGCAGCTAAAGAAAAATCCTCCCAATAAACTCAGTGATGATCAGAAATTGGATGTAATGCTTATGCTTGAAGAAAATCCACATACGTCGAGTCCACGTACTGACAGAAAATCAGATGCACCCATATAAACTGGTACCAACTAACGAGCTAGCGAAAGACAATTTTGATAGACGAATTCTCTTTTGTGAACAAATGATGCAAATGATAGATGACAATACTTTACAAATAGAAAATGTTTTATTTTCGGATGAATCTACATTTACACGTCACGGCCATGTTAATCGTCAAAACTGCCGTTACTGGTCAGAGAAAATCCTCACTGGATGAGGGAATTACACACGCAAAACCCTGAGAAAGTTCATGTTTGGACAGGAATAATTGGAGAAAATATCATTGGTCCCTGCTTCATTGACGGCAATTTGAATGGAGAAACTTATTTAGCGCTGCTCCAAAATAATGTTGTACCGACCATGGCAAACTTGTATCCAGCTGAAGGAAACCCAAAACTTCCAGGTAATGCAATATGGTTCCAGCAGGATGGTGCACCAGCACATTACGAAGTCAATGTCTGGCAATATCTCCACGCAATCTTTCCAAATCGCTGGATAGGGAGACGTGGTTCTGTAGAATGGATTACACGATATGTAAAAAGTATGGTCTACAAAACCAAACCCGACGATTTAGCTGACTTAAGAAGAAGAATAACACTTGCAATTAGGTCGATTACCCCGCAGATGTTAACTAACGTTAGAAGACATTTCTATTTACGTCTAGGATGCTGCCAAGATGCTGGAGGCATGCATTTTGAACATCTGCTGCATTAATAATGATTTGTTTTTTTATTTTAATGTAACGAATTTCCTACGCTGGAGAAACTTTTTTTCTTGTTAATTTCTGCAATAAAATTTAAAACCATAGTAGTTTTGAATAGAGAATGAAAAGACCTTTCAAATGAAGTATCACAAGCCTCTACTTCCAATTTGCAAATTTAGGGGTTGTAGCTGTCACCTGAAGGGGGCTGAATTTAGGACATGACGTTGCAAGATGTCGTTTTAGAATAAGAAATTGAGTGTCTCAAAATTTTCTCAAAAAAAAATGCATAATAATATAGCTACTGAATTTATTCCATTTGGCTGTTCCACACTGTACCTACGTATTAGGCAGGTAAACTGTCCATTCCAAGATCATTTCGAAAACGCAATTATAGAACACTTATTTTAGTTACTGAATGTTTTAGATATTAATGTTAACGACAGATAATAAATACTCTACAAAATAAAAAATTACTATTTAACTTCATCGCAACTATAAAACTACAAATTTATTGATTTTATGACAGCTTTATAGGTGGTTTAAAATATATAGTGTTTGTACTGGAGTACAACCTACGTAGTACGTATATTTTAAAATAAGTTCCGCAATTTTTTTTTATTACAACTTGATAACACTCAAAACGTGTTTATAACTTTACTGCTGATTGTCGACCAACAAATATTAATACCTCAGTTGATAACAATAGAATTATCAGCGTTTATCTATTAAATGATCATGCAAAATATTTTTTCCGCAAAATGTCTACTTTATAAAACTAGATTTGTAAAACTAACAAAACAAAAACATGTCAAGAGTACTGTAAAACAATATTCATCTTATGAAGAATTGTTTTAAGTTGAAATAATGAAACTATGATGCAGTTTTTTATGTATTTTTTTTGTGGTGTAACCTGTATCTTATCAGTTCTATACGGAATAAAATAATATATACAAATTGTCATTTAAAAAATATCGAGATTTAAAAAAACACTGAACATAATTGAAAAAAATCTGAAAATACCTTGGTCATGCACTGTTTATAAAAAAATCTGCACCATATGGGAAACTCGCTATGGGAAATTCGTATTCATTAAAAAAATCTTATCCATTTTTCTCAAAAACTGTCTTTGCCGTTGATTTAATTAAAATTGTAGCAATAATTGATACAACCTCTTTTTTGAAAAATATTATATTAAAGAAATCCCATCCTGTACAGTTTTTAGCAGACACTGTATATGTCTCTTCAAGGAATGAGTAGATATTATTCAAAAAGAAATTTTTTTCATTAGCAAATAACCTAGATACTTAGGAGGGACTCAACAATGAAGTTGAATTAGTTTTCAATTTGGCATAATATTGGATAGGGATTGGGATCAAACAAATGGCATTTCAGGTAAGCAGAAATTACTATTTCAGTAATAAAATATTCTTTTGGTGAACATGAAATTTGGTTGATGATATTTACGTACAAAGAAAATATTTATTCTAGACAACTTGATACAATCAATGTATTTAAGTGACATGGTACCTTTATCTGTTTGAGTTAACTAATGTTGTAAATTGAAACAATTATTCTCTGCCTTCCTATTTTTACATTAACTGCATTAAGATAATACTAATGACCTTGAAATGACGTCAAGCAAATGTGCATGACAAGGTAAATTAATGTGACTCTATATTATATGATGAATGACGGTATATCATTACATCCAGGTATTCGGCGATAAATATGTTTCTCATATACCATCATTCACACCATGAAAGTCACGTTTATACAGTCAGCAACAAAAGTATTAATACATCAACTTTGGATACTTAAATTCTATTTGCTACGAAAATATATAACGACATGCGTCGTTAAATTTTGAAAAACTATTGGATCTTCAATCTAAAGCATGGTGTATTCAATTTACGCAACTATGTGGCGAGAAAACAATTCATATGAGTTTCCAAAAGAATTCTAAAAGCAATTATAATTTAGTCGACGTGTCGAATTTTAATTGAGCTTCCGTGCACACATCAAATCCAGCGGCAAAAATGGAGAATGCAGAGCATATGGCGCGACAATGTTTGAATTAGAAACACCTCTAGGAAATGAAGGCCTTTTAAAGCATCTCTGGCGCGCCTGTTTTTAAACGATTTCATCAATAAAATGCGGTAACGGGTAGGTATATTTAAAAAATGCATTATGTAAGCTTGAACTCTACAGTACTAGTTTATTCTTTCTACACATATTATATTATCAAAGTGAGTTTTTTTAACATGTTACTCTGGTGTAAAGGTCAATTTCTACCACCACTGTTACAATATTCAAATAAATAACGTTAGCACAAGGTTATCAAAAAGTAAAATACGTATTTCAACTTACTATGCAACTTCAACAAATTAAACCAACAACAAAACTCAACAGAAACTGAACTGAACTTCCTTGAATATTTCCTCCAAATTACACAGTGTTACACAACATTTCTGATTGAATACAGTAACTTGCTCCCTAATACTGCCTTTTAATCTTCCAGGCGTTGTTGGTCGTATTCTGAACATTATTCTTTTAACAACCCCAACGCCAAGAATCCGGTTGGGTTCAGATCAGGCGATCTTGGTGGCCATGAATTTTCAAAATGTCTGCATATAGCACGACCATAATCTATTAACAATTGTAGGTATCGTGTACTAGTAATAGCTACAGCTACGACGCTGTTTTTCTGTATTTCCTACAAAAATATAGTTTACTAATGATGAAATTAACTGTGAAACCGAACCAAACAGTGATTTTATTGTCATGAATAGACCCTTCTGAATGATTGTATATGAACGAAAGTATATGCCTGGCTATATGATAACACTGATAACCTCGTACTATTTATTGAATTTTTAATTTTTGCTCGCTAACTTGGACGACCTGAATTTTAAACGAGTGAATTTAATCGTAATACTTATGCAAACCGTGAACTCAAAACAAGCATGTCGAAAGTGTTTTAGAATAGATAAAGGTGTTAACGATACATGTAACTAAATAATTATGGTATACATTATTTAGCTTGTTATCAATATTTCTTCAGCAAAAAATATGCCAGAAAATTAGT
Organism: Aromia moschata; assembly: GCA_029963805.1. Classification (NCBI taxonomy): domain Eukaryota; kingdom Metazoa; phylum Arthropoda; class Insecta; order Coleoptera; family Cerambycidae; genus Aromia; species Aromia moschata. Next base: position 96,910 of record JAPWTK010000943.1, read on the forward strand.
AGAACAAGACACCAGATTCATTTCAATTTTTCTCGATGACGAATTTAAAAAAAATAAAAAAGAACATAAATCTAATTTGGTCCTTCCACATGGACTGTTGTAAATAATGAGATACGTGTTTCGGGAATACTGGATTTAAATAACTAAAAATATTTTTCTCATAACTAGGTTAAGTACCGACATTAAAAAACTATTTTTTTTTAAATAAATCGCAAATTCCTGTTAAAATATATTATACATGACACCAGGTATGACATCATTTGGTACTATAAATTTTGTCATGTAGCTATTACAATTTTTCCTAAATTTTGTCTTGTAGGACAATTTTATATTAGCAATTAATCGAAAATATATAAAATGTGTGCTTACCTGACACAGTGAACTCGAACAAATCAAAACCGTCAAGATCTCAAATAGAAATAAAAATAGAGCAGGGTAATTAAGGCTAACAGTTAATTTAATTCTAATTTCTTTAACTGCTTGCTTGTAAACTTGTCAAATGTGTTTTACTAGGGAGTGAACCGTGTGAATGTTGAACAACAGTTTTGCCGTCTGTAAATCGCTGATTTAGGACAGATATAACTTAAATATAAACACTAGGATTTAGGAAGTTTTTACTAGGACAAAATTTTTGTGTTGAAGCTTCAGTTAAATCTGATTAAACATTGCGTAAATCAAGGTGTTGATTAACCTATTTTGTGTGGAATGCGGCCTTGTACTTGCAAAAATTTGTTTGAAAAGGACATGTTACTCTGAGGAAGCTTTTTTTACCAAAATAATCAGAATATTTGGAAGTTTGTTCCAATGATTGTCAAATTACTTTTTAACAACATAAAATTCGAGAGATTACACCAGAAAATAAGTGAAAAAGGAGAAATAATGTTAAAATAAGTTAATTATTAAATTAATGTACCATTTAGAGAATGTTTTCCAAGCTAAATTTGTAGATAGATATAAGAGATGCACTTAAGATGACTTTTATGTAGATTTTAATATTGTATTAATGACCGTTTATGTTTTTGATTTAAAAACAATAAGGTATTTAACAATAAAGTAATTAATGATTATTATTAAAAACATATACATATATATCAACAGTGTATATAAACAAACGTTTGATCTGTTGACATTCATGTTGTGTAATATTAAGTGGATTTTTTGAGACCAAAGTATTTTTTTGTCACCGTGACTGAAAATAACAATGACTGAAACCACCAGTCACCAAAAAAAATTATTTTTTTTCATTTGGATTAATTTCCTAATTCTATGAATGTGTATTATATGTCAAGATTTAAATGTACTAAACTAGACCCGACCCATATAATCAATTTGAAATTAAGATATTATAATGCTCCAAAAATACTCTGTTTACCAGAATGCGCATAAAACGGCATAACCACCGTGCATTAACATATCATAAATTGAGTTTGTTGCAGTCCACCAATAGTAAACTACAACAAAAAGGACATTTAATGCATTGTACACATGTATCGATTTTAGTGTGAAATTTTCTTCGTTACCAATTACAGTAGCAACTTTTTCGCCTTCAATTTATTCCCCTTGGCGATCTCTACACCGCTCCCTACAACTTTTCTGTCAGCTGGTTCGGAACGTCGTCGCTTTTGCTTTAACCGCTTCTACACTTTCGAATTTTGTCCCCCTTCAGTGTCACAGTGCCCAACAAGCCTGGATCAGTGTCAATATTGTTTAGAATGTCACCGCAAATGTTCATTCTTGATTCCTTACGCACTATATTTGCGAAAACTTTTGCACATGTTGAACGATTCTTGCAAAATCTGGCGAACACATTCTTTGTCGATTCCTGTTATTTCAGCAAGCCCTCGGATGCTTAGACGACGATCTTCGCGGATTAATTTACCAGTTTTTCAATATTTTCACCCATTTTTGACGTTGAGGGCCGTCCGGGGAGCGGATCGTCTTCGGTCGTTTCACGCCCCTCTTTAAACCATTTAAACCATTCAAAACACTTGTGTGCGGGATAAACATTCATTCCCGTACATTTCTTTTAACATTGCATAAGCTTCTGTAAGTTTTTCCCAGTTAACAAGAAACTTGAGATTAACTCGTTACTCCATCTGAACACTTAACATATTTTCGACGCGTCACTGGCACGTAAACCAATTCAAACGACTGCTACAATCAAACTGAGCGACCCACTGCTTTGTCCAACGAGCTCAGGGTGGGGAAAGTATTAACAGACACAGTTCTATGCAAACTTGTCGCGATACGCTCGCCGCACGCTAGAAACAGCATCAGTTCGGTTATTTAATAGCCACACCTCGTACATGTTCTTAGATGGAAAGACAAAACTGACAAAATAATGAAACTAACTTCTTACACCGGTATTTTCTGTTGGCGTAGTATGCCTTTATATATTCAAATTTTAAAAGTAAACATTATCATATTTACATCAAATGTGGTAGCTTTAAAATGGAATTTTATATAAAGTATTCGATAAAAAAATAAATCGGTGAATTTTTCTACGAGATCTAAAAAAAACTGCTGTTACATCAACATATAGACCGTAAAGGCACTTGGTTATATAAGAATCAATTTTCGGTTTAAAATACAGTTATTAAACACGAGTGTTAACTTTGTGTAATAGTAATACTCGCAAACAATATAGATATTTCAACCAGTTTCTAACGAAGCAATTTAAATGCTTCTTGAAAGATTTTCTCTACCAATTTCAGGTTATTACGTAGATGTGAAAATAAGCTTTACTTCTTAAGTACCTATAATGAGTATTATTATTTAATAATTTTATGTTAAACAGATTTCAAGCTAAGATTTGGTATAAATATTTAGAACAGATCCGTGTGTAGTAACTTTTATGTTATGGGTGCAGATAACCATCAAGTAAAGAAGTTCAGTAACGCTTAAAAAAAAGGCAAATTGGTATACTCAAAACGGTATTTACGTACATATATAGAAAAAAAAAAACAAAAAAATCTTTACTAGATGTCAAAAAAGTTGACTTCTTGTTTATAATTCAGTTTTTTAAAAACGGTGGAAAGGAAAAATAGCACACATTTCTTAATGTGCCCAAAAATAATCTTAATCATATCCAAAAAAAGTCCAGGCAGCAGTAGTTGATCACTTTTTGGTAGTTACAATGACGTCTGCCGATTTAAACTAGATATTTTAGTACTTTGAATGATTGCAAATGAGCTTATGTAAAAATATTTATACTATTAATAATATACCTGCGTATTTATGTGCATCCATCAGAGACTTTAAACAGATACTTTTAAATTGTATTAGATTATAAATTGTATAGAGCAGGACTAAAATAATTATTGCCAAAGGCAGAGGGCCGTTATAGTTTTTTTCGCCTGTAGCTGATCGTGGAGATAACATTGAATACAGAAAACCACTACAGTTTTGAAAATTTAGCATGTTCCTGTAATTGTTTTTAGCTAAATATTAGGTATTATACTTTTAGTGATGTTGTAGCATTTTTTTATTTGGCTCATTTAACCGCATTGACCAAACATTTGCATACCTGGAGACAAACGACACAACAGCCTCTGTATTTATTTATTGTTATATATATTTTTTAATTTATAGGAGTTATGTGAGTATTGATAAGACTCCTTTTCAACTTAACAGCTCAATAGTCATTACAAATGTCTTGTATTATTTTAAACCCAATGTATTCCTGCTATTCATAAACCTTTTTTTTTTTTTTTGAGAAAAATGTGGAAAAATAGCTCATCATTTTTTAAAAGTCAAGACAGGAACGCCATATTTTTTTATATTAAGTTTCTAACTGTCTGTCATTGGCCCAAATTGTACAAGTTAAGTACTTTACAACCAGTTAAAATAAAAATACGATGTAAATAAATAGAGGAATTAGTATATACAGTAAGCAACGAAAGTCATCATACACCCACTTTTTGAAGTTTGCTTAAATTCTGATAATTTTTGTATTACGGCATTGATTTTTTTTTTGCTTCTGACAGGTTAAAGCTTGTGATATTCTGCGTCTAATAAGCCGAAATTGAAAGCGGTATGTCGATTGTGTGAAAAGATATCGCTAAAAAAGTAAAATTTCATTGTTTGCAAAGAAACGTAAATAACTTCGAAAATAGTAAATCCCTTTCGAAGTTGTTGAACTCGTATTAAAGAGAAATCTTCAGTGTATCTATTTGACTAACTGAGTCATTTTGAAAAAATTTTTCCTAGACATGAACAAAATCTAAAGTTGAACCAAAAATATCACGAAAATTCAAAAAAGCCCTGTACGCCATACATTACTCCAACAAAAATTTAGGACTACTATCCCTCTAGTACTCTATTTTTGGTTCAATGTTAGATTTTTGTTCATGTCTAGGAATTTTTTTTTCAAAGTGAGTTAGTCAAATAGATACACTGAAGATTTCCCTTTAATACGAGTCCAACAACTTCGAAAGGGATTTACTATTTTCGAGTTATTTACGTTTCTTTGAAAACATTGAAATTTTACTTTTTTAGTGATATCTTTTCACACAATCGACATACCGCCTTCAACTTCGGCTTATTAGACGCAGAATATCACAAGCTATAATCCTTTCAGAAGCAAAAAAAATCAATGCTGTAATACAAAAATTATCAGAATTTATGCAAACTTCAAAAAAGGGTGTATAATAACTTTCGTTGCTTACTGTATGTATAAAGTGGTACGCTGAGAGTTTCTTAGACAAATGTAACCAAATTTCCAAACAAAAAAAAATTATACAGAATATTTATCTAAGAAGAAGTTATCAAGAAAAATACCTACTAAATTACAATATAAATACAAATTTAAGTGTTTCTCGAATATAATTAAAACATATAACAGAAATAAATTGTTAACATAAAAACAAAAACAAAAATCTACTACAGTCGAATTAATTTTGATAACGAACAACATTTTCCATTCATCAAATAAACATAAATTTACGCTATATTCTAGAGTTGCGTCGTTATAACATTCTCAAAAACAATAATCTAAAAAAAAAGGAGATGGTCTACTAAAAAAATTACTTGATCCGTCAAATATTCCGCTGTTGATGTATATAATCTGAACTATCCGATAATCCGAATAGTCTTTAAAGAGGTTACACTGCATTTAGCTAATAACAATTACTTTTTCAAATTTACTCTTTTTAACAAGTTTCAACACCACAGTCTGTTTTCCAAACTCAGTTTTTCCGCAATAAATTTTGTTTTACAATCGCGAAATACATACTAAAGAAACCTCTCTTAAATGACACCCCTATTTTCGTTAAAACGGAACTACAAGAAAATCGGTACAATCTATATGTCCATTTCATCGCAACATCGATTCAATCATAACTTAAAAAATATAACCTACGTACCAGCAATAAACCTGTGTAAATCTTAATTTACATATTTTCTGATTCATAATACACGTAAAACATTAAAACCTACTCTCTTATCCTCTTGACGATGTCGAGGTCCCCCAGGTCTTCCTTGAATACCTCCACGTACAACTGCAGGATCCTCACGCAGGTCACCGCGAGTCCTCGCGCGGGATTGAGGTCCTTCTTCGAGTCCTCCGAGGTCAACAACATCATTTACCACGTCACTCGGAACATACACGACACAAATAAATCGCCGAGAATTCAAAGACAATACCCGAAGCCGGGCATATTTCCAGGCCGAAAGTCAGCGCTGCGACTCCGCGCGGAGGAGCCAGTTCCTGGACGCTATCAGCGGAGGAAGCAGATAAGGGCCGGCGCAAATTGCATCCGCACTAATCGCGGTCGGCCACCAATTATTAGTCACCGGTCGTTCGGTTGTTTGTAAACAAGGCGTTTTCGAATTTGGCGCCGAAAACGCGAGGCGCGACACGGCCGGCTGCGATACAACGCGAAAAGTGAAGGAAATATAGTGGGCCTTGCATTGGTGAAGGGGCGAGTGTGCGCGTCCGCGTGGCTCGTGGACGTTTTCAAGTGCACAAACGCACAGAATCACGGTTTTGTTTGGGAGCGTTTTTACGCGGGCAATAAATTCGGCGTGCGCGACGCTCATCTGTTGCTATATACGGGGTGAGCGGTTTTAGAGGATTCGGCGGCGGCTTTTCAGGTGAGGCAGTGGCGGTTGGTGCTATTTTTTTTATTTCAATCGTAATAAAAGTAGTTAATTTGTGGCACCAGAGTGAAGATTGCTTTACACATAGGTACCAATTAATTACATAATAAATTGGTATAACATAAGTGTAGAATTTATTTTTCAATACAACTTTTGGATATATTTTTTTAAACTGTTTACACTCTGCACTGTTTGTAACAATTTATTGGCCAATTTCAACATTGCCAACTCTCAATGGCTAACATCGAAGAGTTATCGTAAGTTTGTCCCTAAGAAGAAATCGCTTGTCCCATTTATGTACATACGAGTTGTGTAAATTAAGTAATAAGGCTAATTTCTTCAAATTTTTGTATTCGAATAGGGTTACAATTCAGTTTTGCCACCTTCAAAATAACTTCCTTGGGAATCCACACATCGCTGGAGACGGTTCTTCAATTCTTCATAGCATTGAAGTGTTTCAAGAACTTCTGTAAAAGTGTTGATTTACTTTTTGGCCTGGAGGCACAAACTCTTTGTGGACAATTCCCTGGCTATCAAAAAAGCAAATCAGCATGCATTTGATCTTCGACTTGCTCATTATTGCTTTTTTGGGTCTTGGAGAGCTCGAAGTATGCCATTCCATGCTTTGGCGCTTGGTTTCCGGGTCGTACTCAAACACCCAAGTCTCATTACCAGTAATGACAAGTACCATAAAATGAGGATCATTTTCAGTCGATTCCAGAAAGTCAAGACACCTTTCCCTCCTGATATCCTTTTGTTCCTGCGAAAGATTTTTTGGAACCATTTTTGCGCAGATTTTTCTCATCACCAATTCGTTAGTCAAAATCTGATGAACAGTGGTGTGATTCAAATTTAACTCTTCCCCGATCATTCTTGTCGTCAACCAACGATCTGAACGCACAAGATCCCGTATTCTATCGACATTTTCATCGGTTCTTGAAGATTAATGCCTTCCGCTCCGTGGTTCATGTTCAATCGACTCTCTTCCTTCTGAGAATGCCTTAAACCACCGAAAAACCTGGGCTCTTGAAAAAATACTGTCTCCGTAGGCGTGTTGAAGTTTTGCAAAAGTATCCGTTGCGCTGTGTCCAAGTCTGAAGCAAAACCTGATAGCACACCGTTGCTCAAAATTAATGTCACTCATTTTTAAAGCGCACTAGAAAAGTTTACGAAAACAGTCACAAAGATCAAACAAATGACTATAACAAGTTCAAACTTGACTGAAGGTGCATTACATATTAACCTGTCGCTCTTCCAAGTCCAGTCTCCTCAGTATTCCTAGATCGGGCGCTACGTTGCCAGTCTCATTACTTAATGTACACACCTCGTAAATGCACTGGACGACATACGAGTTTTGTAATATTATTTCTTGTTTCTGAAACAGTGGGCCTACCAAGCTTAAAAGTTTATTAACGACAACTGATATAGACTAGTAGATATCGATAAAACTGATAAAAAAATCTCTTAAATTGTTCAGGGTATTTGTTAAGCTGCTTAAAAGTTTATTAACGACAACTGATATAGACTAGTAGATATCGATGCAACTGATAAAAAATCTCTTAAAATTGTTCAGGGTATTTGTTAACGAATTATTGGTGTACTACATGCAAAATTCCCATTTCGCTTCTTTCTTGAATCCATTATTGAACCCCTCATGGTTGAATCTTCTTGATATATCATTTCTAGGTATATCATTTTAACTATATAATATGGGCACATAATATAAAACAAATTTTATTATTTATTATTAAAGATGCAATTAAAATCTACCACACAAGCAAGGGCCACTCTTGCGGGCATAAGAACTTTGTGGACAAAAACTTTTATCATATGCCAAGATGTAACTGAAAATTGATTGACTGAGATTGGTACAATGAAAATAAATGCAAAAATTAGGTACTAAATATCCCTATTGGTCAAGAAATTAGAGCAAGTTCTAATTCTACAATTTATTGTGGGCAATAAATTGGCACAATTTCTGTTTTACACATATTCAAATAAATTAAAGATCAACTTGTACAATTTATTGACATGCAGTGTCAGCACAACATATTAAAAATTTTGTGCCATTTATGCTTTTCCGAAAAGTTGACAATGAATCTCAGCTAGATACTACAATACACTATAAGATCGTTATGAATAACATATATAATAATAACAACATTGAAACAGTGCATAATAGGTAATATATAATTATTTTTACGAGCCTTAACTTTTTAAAATTTTCTGTTGCGGTATATTTCTCAAAAGTATCCATTTGCAACCCCCACATATTTTTAGCTCGAGCCGCCACTGCATTTTGGTGCCAAAGGACGGCATTGGTCCCTTATAAATAAAATACTTTATCAATACCTTTTTTCTATTTATTATCTAAATTTTTTCCTATTTACAAACTGTTGGCAAAGGGTGAATTCCAAAGGGTGAAGTGGACCATTTTCAGTGGTATTTTTTGCAAGCCCACAGTTTTTACTTTTTGTTTTTATAAACGTATCTACATATAAAATATGTGTACATCCAGTATTTGAACTAAGTATTTGGTGAATGCGCTAGGTTTTATTTGAATTTATGTTTTAATGTTTGCAACCCAAACATTAAACGTCGACGGGTCACTCGGTATTGCACTTTTTCTTCATTCCTTTTTTGCTTTTGCGTTCAAATTGAGTAATTTGAAACGCAAAAGCCTAGTAAAACCAAATAAAATCGTTAACTTTGAACGCAACCTACTACGATTTTAATTCAAAAAGTTTATAACCTCTGGAAGTATTTGTTATACGTTTGGATATTTCTTATTTTTAGATTAACGGACTTTTGAGTCAAGCAAACGTAGAGGTGTTCAACTCATTATTTCTCACTTCCTATCGTTGCATATTTCTTTATGTATGTACGTTGTTAAATTAACCAAAGAGTTGTACATTTTGGACGCTTTATATAAACTTTATAAACCGTTGGAATGAGCACTGAAACCTTCGGAGTAGAAACAAATAACTACGAAACACCGAACTACTATACTTTTCTCGACGCGCGTTTCGCCGACTAAGTTGGCATCTTCAAGAGAAGATTAAAACTCAGTTTTAATAGTTTTATTATTATTAAAAATAGTTTTAATCTTCTCCTGAAGATGCCAAGAGATATTCGCTATATTTTTCTTTTATTTTTCATTCCCATTCACCCCCAAGCAAAAATCCTTAAAAAGTAGCATGTCTTTTTTAAGCTACCAATGAAGCTGCAAATAAATTTCGCTGCCTTATACCGATAAGGGAGCGAAAGTGAGCCTCAAAAGTTACCCCCAAAACTACATATTTGTATTATTCCTACTTACAAAATGGTACACACGTTAAAAACGCAAACTTTTTTCTCATAATAACTTCGGATTTTCGATTTTTTTTATTTCAAATGTAGTTTTCGGGAGCAACTTTGAGGGTCAGCCCCATCACTTTCCTTGTAAGATGTTAAATTGTACTAATTTCAAATGAAATTAGTTCTGACTAAAAAAAGTTTTTATGGCCATATATTTTGTGTTTATATGCATACGGCTTACCTGAGTCATTTTTGTTATTTTTAGTTATTTCTTAACTTTTTTAGACTACTTTTGAGTCATCGAATGTCAAGGTTAACCTGTCCGGCACTACATCATTTACATATGTATGTACGCGTCTCTTTCTTATTGTTACACAATTTGTAACAATGTGTGTGAACCTTATTAAATGAATAATGAAGCTGCCTTTTCGAAATTACATACATATATTTTTAAAATTCAACAGCAAAACAAAAAAAATGCAGAAAAAAATCACCAGACAAGCAACCGTTCAAACCACTGCCAAAAAGCCTTCGTTCTGTAGTGTACATGCATAAAATTTGAAACGGTATCAACTAGAAACGAAGATATTTTTTGTCTGACGTATGCAAGGAACGTAAAAAGGTAGGTATACGAAGATAACGGACTGTTTGTTGGTTTGTGACGCATGTCTTTGATATTTTAGTAGCGAAGGTATACGAAAATAAGTAGAAAAGTAATATGGAGAGTTTAAACCAACAGACACAGTCTGTTTGAGAGAAAAAACGTGTATATGAAAACTACATAAACAATTTATTGTAAAAATATAAAATAAAATACTTAGATATTACTGATTTAGAAGTAAGATGCTTTATTACTAATAGTTTGTCCAGTCACCTTCACTGTCAATAATCGCCTGACCTTTCCAGGACCTACTTTCAATTAATTTTATGGCATATTTTTGAGGTAAAAATCTTCAAATCCATTTAATGTACCAAACAAGCTCCTCACCGTCTGAGTTGTCTTTCGTTGAAGTTTTAGCTTCATCCAGGCATCTAGTGACTGTCAGAGCAATTCAAAGATTCAATAATATACATATAAAATACAGTGTGGAACAGCCAAATGGAATAAATTCAGTAGCTCCATTATTATGCATTTTTTTTTAGGAAAATCCTGAGATACGTCAGTTTTTAATTCTAAAATGACATCTTGCGACGTAAAAATGTCATCCCTAAATTCAACCCCCTTCTGGTGACAGCTACAATCCCTAAATTTTCTAAATAAAAATCCCTAAAAAAAAACAAATCACTATTAATGCAGCAGATGTTCAAAATGCCGCATGTCTCCAGCATCTTGGCAGCATCCTAGACGTAAATACTATAGTCTTCTAACGTTAGTTAACATCTGCGGGGTAATCGACCTAATTGCAAGTATTATTCTTCTTCTTAAGTCAGCTAAATCGTCGGGTTTGGTTTAGTAGACCATATTTTTTACATATCCCATAGGAAGAAGTGTAACGGCGTGAGATCAGGTGATCGTGCAGGCCATTCTACAGAACCACGTCTCCCTATCCAGCGATTTGGAAAGATTGCGTGGAGATATTGCCAGACATTGACTTCGTAATGTGCTGGTGCACCATCCTGCTGGAACCATATTGCATTACCTGGAAGTTGTGGGTTTCCTTCAGCTGGATACAACTTTGCCATCGTCGGGACAATATTATTTTGGAGCAGCGCTAAATAAGTTTCTCCATTCAAATTGCCGTCAATGAAGAAGGGGCCAATGATATTTTCTCCAATTATTCATGTCCAAACATTAACTTTCTCAGGGTTTTGCGTGTGTAGTTCCCTCATCCAGTGAAAATTTTCTCTCGTTTGACAATTTTGAAAATTTACAGCATGGCAATTACAGACATTTATTTTTTGTTATTATTAACATTTCAGAACCTAAAATTGACAAATAGTGTTACTTATAAAAGTTTTATTTGAATGTAACAAATTGCCTACGCTGGAGAAACTTATCTTTTTTCTTGTCAATTTCTGCAACAAAATTTAAAACCATAGCAGGTTTGAATAGAGAATAAGAAGACTTCAATTTAGAATTAGAAAACTGACGTGTCTCAGGATTTTCTAAAAATGCATAATAATGGAGCTACTGAATTTATTCCATTTGGCTGTTCCACACTGTATATTTGTATCCACATAGGATAGAGTTGACTTCGGTGTTTAGGTTTTTTGATTAGAGAAATGAACATAATTGAGTCTTCTTATACCGTGCATCTTAGACGAAGAGTCCCTTCACCACCTGTGCTTGGAATTGCGTCTCTATCGATTTCCAACTGTAAAAGTTTTGCTGGACACTTTTTTTATCAAACACACTGTACATATAATTCGACAGAGTTACTGTTCATTCAACTTATTTTTACCTAATATCTGCGTATCTATAAAACGGATTTCACGACACAGATAACATTGTTTACGCGTGTTAAATATTTTATTATTAGTAATTTCGTGTAATCGGTGATCTAACTTTGGGTACACCGCTACCAGGAATTGGTTACGCACAGCAGATGACTTATTTCTTATTTCTCTTAAAATTTACACATTCAAGGGACAACTCAGAGAAAAATGGTCGTACAGAAAATAAAAAAGGAAATTGTAGCCTCAAGTGTCTAGTTTTCAGATCTGTACTTAAAATGAATGATGAAACATTTTTTTTGAAGTATACAGACCATTTTAAAGACGAGCAAAAATTTGGAAAAAAATTTTTTGTTCGTTTTTGGATGATTACGGGAGAACCGCTCCCGCTAAAAAAATTTTAAATCCAGATCTGAAAACTAGACGCTTGAGGGTACAATTTCCTTTTTTTATTTTCTGTACGACCATATTTCTCCGAGTTATCCCTTGTTGAAAATCACCCAAAAATTTGGAATTTTGTTAATATCCTTTAATTTTTGTTACTAGTTTAGTACCACTGAATTTGTTATCTCACTATCAGAATAGGTAGATCAACTACTATTTTTAAATTCAGCAATCCATCCATGTACATTATTAGTGGTTTTGATAATATTATTTACTAACCAGATGGTTCTGTCAATATGAAATTAGCTTGCATATTGACATAATCATCGTTATTGCTATATTCCTAATGAAGGGTGAGGTAAAAACATTTTGCAAGTACCCACTTAAATGCACCTCCTTGCTGGTCATGTGCTTTAAAGTTTTTCATTAGGCCAAGGTTTGTGAAGGGGTGGTACATTTATTTTTTTAAGTAAATTTGTTTTTTTTTGTGGAACTACGGGATAGTAGATACCTCACATTCATTTTATTCAGGGACAAATTAATGTATGACTGACCAGTCTAGACTGTATAAAAAATATCAACTATTTTTTTTTTTTTTTCAAAAAAATACTCTGTAAATATTGTTCAGGATGTCGAAAAATGAGCCTGTGAGAAAATATCAGCTCTTAATTTCAATATTAAGAGGTGACTCATCGCGATTTTCCATTTCCCATTTATTTAACAATTTTTTGATAAATCTAGTCAAAAGTTATTTAAGGTTAAAGTTAGACTCACCAGAATTTTTTAGGTATTTTCACTTTTTGGTGAATCTATCAAACTAATTGCAAAATTTTTGCCTTAAATTATCTTTTCAGAGTCTTTTGAAATTGTGAGAGTATCCTCAGTCCATTTGACCGGTAGTTTTGTCCAAAAATCCTTGATTTAGACGCTTTTCTTTGATATGAACATGTCAAACTTGATATTTCTTATCTATAATGTTCTTTTCCACATTAATTATATCTAAATCTAAGTTAAAATCATAATTATAAATTGTTTTGCTTAAAACTATTTTTTTAAACTATTTAATTATTTAAAAAAAATACAACGGAAACTAATACTTCTTTTATTATATTATAATTTTTTTTATTATAACAAATATCAAATTGTTTCGATGAAAAAGGTCTTTGAATGTTTATATTTTTATATTTTTGATCATGTCTATGCGATATTTTGAAAGCTTAGAAAATTCGATAATTACAAGGTATATGTAATTAATGTTAATTTATTAATAAAACCAACGTAAAAAGCAATCTAAATGTTTCGTTAATTTGTATCCATACTGAATATTATGAGTTATCAATTTTGGTGAGATTGTATTTCAATAATTGAATAGTTTAAAAAAATATTTATAAGCAAAAACAATTTATAATTATGATTTTAACTTAGATTTAGATATAACTAATGTGGAAAAGAACATTATAGATAAGAAATATCAAGTTTGATATGTTCATATCAAAGAAAGGGATTTTTGGACAAAACTACCGATCAAATGGACTGAGGATACTCTCCCAATTTCAAAGACTCTGAAAAGGATAATTTAAGGCAACAATTTTGCAATTAAATTTGATAGATTCACCAAAAAGTAAAATACCTACAAAATTCTGGTGAGTCCAACTTTAACCTTAAATAACTTTTGAAAGACTAGATTTATCAAAAAATTATAAGAGACGTTTTTTGTAGTGCGTTCAATTCACTACAAGCATATGTCTTGGTCTTATCAGTCTGATAATCGGTTGAATAGTTACAAAATTCCAAAGCTTGAAAAAAAAAATGTTCCCATGTTAATTAAATGGGAAATGGAAAATCGTGATGAGTCACTCTTAATATTAAAATTAAGAGCTGATAAATCGGTCCACATACGTGTCCCAAAAAATATAAAATGTCTTTCTGGGGAAAAACAGAAGTAAAAAATGTGTAAACTAGTGTTATTAGCTACTTGTAACGCTTATTTTTGTGTCACAAAAAACTAGTCTGCAACAACCGAAACATAAAACGTAGATGAAACACTATTTAAACGATACTCTTGGGTACTAAAATTTATTACATACTGACTAATCTGTAATATAAAACGTCTACATTAAAACGCCATTTTAAGTTTTCTAAGAAAAGAAAAAAGTTTATATAGCTCTGAAAGCTAAAATTTTACCGTTTCCTCTGGAATCAAATTTTATATTCCGCATATATCGTCATTACTGGCTTACACTGAACACACTAAATATATTCACCCTCTTTCTACAGCGTTCTACCCTCCCACGCGGGGTAATTTCGTCAGTCATATACCTTGAATTAAGAGACATATATTAGTATTAAATTGCTATACTGGCGCTGGTATCGAGATGATATATAGCACTACTACGCAATAAGAAAAATATGTGGTCAGCTTCAATTTGCTTTTTTTATATTCTCTTTATGTCAATTTGTCACTGAGATATCTGACTTTTAATGAAAAACAATTTTTTTCTTTGATTATCTTAGTAACTAATATCTTAGTGACTAATGACAGCACAGAGAATGTAAAGGCAGTTTCAAAAAATCTGGAATAAACCCCCCCACAAGCTCCTTTTACGATTTTTTGAAAAAAAAATCATCCTCAACACTGGTATATGGTTTGTGACACATCTAGTTGTTATTAATTTAAAAATTCCTTAAATAAATTTCAGCACTATATAACGACCCAATTATTTACAGACGTTATGCAGTTACAAATTAACATAAAATTTAACTGCCTATGAAAGCGAATTGAGGAGCTTCAGGTGAAAAAGAACATTTTGGCAAAGGGACAAATTGGCTCCCTACCAAACGTTTACATTTAATTTGAAAGTATTAGGTACGGTCGCATTTTTAAAATTAATTTATGACATCATTAATTAGACGATGTCAATCATTAAAATTAGGCGCCCATATGGGTTGAAGGGATAAACAAAATGCACCAGAAGGAAGAAAAATATTGTACATTGAAAGCATTGTACATATATAGAATACATTATATAGGTAATCATAGGTTTTAAATTTTTAAAATAATTTTTTATGATGCACAATAAAATAGGATGGTTTTTAATCGAACTATATAAAAATATGCAGATATTCTATTTAAAATTATATTAATTAACTACAATCTTAACAACCACCACTCTCATAAACAGTTTTCATTCATCATGATACAGGGTGTTTCCGAATGAAATAGCATAAATGAGGCCAGTTATGATAGAGTATGATTTATGCTACTTATTTCGGAAACACCCTGTATGTAGATGGTTTATGTTACTAGAAATTGTAAATATCGCTAATGAAGATTTTAACCTTTCATATTACTCTGCCCACTTGGTGTGGATCCATCGACTAAAAAACAAACAAAGATTTATAAACTGCCACGGTCCGTTTTTGCAAATTTGTCATCTTTCTTTAAACTTGTACCGGATCCGCCTATTCCATTAAATAAAAATATGAAGGCCAACAATCCGTATTGTTATAGATGTATTTTCCACTTCCAGTTGCCAAATTAAAAATAAATTTACGCCTCTATTATGTGAATGGAATAATAAAATTAATTCTACAGCGATAAAATGGACCGCGTTCATATGCACGAAATAGATGTGGGAAGATATTAATTTGTGTTTTATTAAGACTTTCATATTACCGCTTCTCATGTACGCGTGTATGTAATACGTGTGTATTTCATTCATTAAAAATAAAATATAAAAATTATTGACTATATCTGTCGTGTGAAAAAAATACATATGTAAATATAAAAAGAAATTAAGTTCGTATGGAATGTACAGGGTTTTCGTATAAATTTTGACGCATTTATTTTACTAGATAAATACAGATTTAGTAAATATTTTATATTACCTTTTAAGCTTATCAAAAGTAACAGATGAATATCGAAAAGTCACACAAGACGAAACAAATATATTTCTTTTTAAATGGGAACGCCCTGTGTATTTGTTACTTTTTGCAACAACTCTTCCCTATGATTTCAAAAAAGTATCGAAATACGTTGCAAAAATGGATATGGCATCACACGATAATAATTCATGTAATAAAAATTATCTCATAATTTGTTTAAGCAATTATTGTTTATTGAATTGTTAATTGAATCAGAAAACAAAATGGATATGTGCCTACATAGTCACATCATACTGTTTATATTTTTCACTTGAACTATTACCGATCTGTTCGGATACAAAATAATATTTTGTATCCGAACAATTTAATTTTTTTAAATCCGTTATCATAGTTGAAAATTTCCCAAATTCTCCATTTCCAATTTTTTATATCAAGCATTTACATTACAGTACTAGGTGTGGCTATTAAATAACCGAACGGTATACGGAACCATACAACTTTTCCATCGTTGAAAGCAGTGCTGGAAGTCCGCTTCTGTCAGCTGGCTGGTTCTGTAAGCACTCGGATGCTTAGACGACGATCTTCGCGGATTAGTTTACCAATTTTTTCCATGTTTTCGTCCGTTTTTGACGTTGAGGGCCGTCCGGGGCGCGGACCGTCTTCGGTCGTTTCACGTCCCTCTTTTAAACCGTTTAAACCATTGAAAAACTTGTGTGCGTGATAAACATTCATTTCCATACAATTCTTTTAACATTGCATACGCTTCTGTAAAAGTTTTCCCCAGTTCAACAAGAAACTTGAGATTAACCCGTTGCTCAATCTGAACACTTGACATTTTTCGACGCGTCACTGGTGCGTAGACTAATTCAAACGACTGCTACAGTCAAACTGAGCGACTCACTGGCTTGTCCAGCGAACTGAGTGTGGGGAAAGTATCACCAGACACAGTTCTGTTCAAACTTGTCGCGACACGCTCGCAGCGCGCTGGTAGCAGCATCAGTTCTCTAAACAAATAGACCATCTGAGCTTCTTCTTTTCATTCTTTTTTAAATTGCTTTTAAGTCCGTTTTGTTAACTGGCACATTCATATTTTAAGGATCAGACGCGAATGTAAACATTGCAAAGAAACATGTATTGTTATTATTATTTTCATAAAAAGTATCTACATAAAACGAAACAAGCGACGAGATCATTTTCGCTTTCCATTAATGCTACTCGTGACGGTTACTCCTCAACGGTGAAAGAGAACACCCCAAATAAAGTTTAATCCCGACGTATCCCTTTCCGACTAAGATGCTTTCTCTTCCCCCATGAGATTTACTGCAAGTTGGAGTGGATTTAAGAGCCTATCCTTATTACTCTCATTTAAGCTTAAAATCCCCCCGCGTTGGGAGAGAAAATGGGAGCGTGACCGAGGAAATCTGTGTCGCAGCTAGACGCCACAATGGCATGATAGCTTTTAGGTAATCAAAGTATACATGTATAACACCACGCAGATTTTGTATAATCACTGTGCGTTGAAGATAGAAAAAAATAATAATTTTAGAGTTGTTCTAAAGGTGTAATATACATTTTTAGGCCCAATTTGGGATAATTGGAATTCAAATAATAGTTGGTAAATTTTAATGTGTTTGATTTATCAATTATCTAACTATAAAAAATAATTTCTAGATTGTAAAGACCCTGTTCCGGAAACATCATTGTTTCCTGGCAATAGCTAGTGACCTAATTTCTATCAGCACTGAAAAACTACCTATCTTTAGATTTTATTTCATCCTATTTTATCGATCTATAGTCTGTTCTAGAATATGCACCTTGCTTATACAAGAAATGGTTCAATTATCAAAACACTGCATTCCTTATTATATAGTTTACTTAAAGAAAAAAGAGTTTTGGCTTAAGAGTAATTTAGGGAATAAAAAAATAACTTTATGTATCCATGACGTGGTAAAATAATCAACAGTTTGTGATTCGGTACATGTATATGTATAAAATTTTAACAAACACTGAGGGTTGATTAATTGAAATTTTGATACAATTTATCTAATACGCAAATTGTTCATCAATCACTTGGTGTGTCCCGTGGTTTACTAAATTTTTCAATAAAATATATGCATATATTATGATCGGTGACGTAAATAATAACATTTGGGTTTGATACGTATTTTTATTATATTCTATTATATGAAGAATAATATAAATATTTGAGTTTTAATTTTTCATTTTCTATTTTCATGTTTACATCAGACAATAAGAAAAGTAAACTTGGGTTTTGTCTTTTGTTTTAGTTGCTGTAAAATGTAAAACTAATATATATGCCCGGTATTTTTATTGGATAAATAAAAAAATATACTATCAGTTTCTCAATAGTTTTCGTATCTCTACTTCCTACTTCTATTTTAAACCGAAACAAAGTGTAACCAGATACAACATGAAGCGTATTCTGTAATATGAATGTTATACCAATGTGATGTGATTGTGGATGTGGATTTCTCTGTTGACCAAATTCGACAGCATTCAGTATTGACTCCACCATTAAGACAAAAATGGGCCCCATTACTCCATAAAATGCGGAATAGCCTATCGGGTTCAATTTCCATCTGAGAAAGTTGCAATTTATAAGGATAAATTTTTTGTTTACAGTTTTGATATTGCATTAACACTACTAATTTCTAGCGGAATAGTATAGACTGCGTTTTGATTTTCGTGAAGAACTTCTACCAAGAATAAATCAACAGTGTAATTTCCACCATATTCATAATAACATTGTACTAAATTTATTCTTATTTGCAAACCTCCACTTTTTTAAGTTCAAATTGTTTGAATTTGCGTTAAGATTAGTTTCATTTGGGCATAATTCACTAGATTGCAATTGTTTTGTTTTGATGCTTATATCAGTATTTGTTAGCGAAAATGTTTTCCATAGATACATTAAAGTCCAATTATTGTGGCAACCAGACTTCAGTTCCTTTTTGCAATTATTTCAGGTTCCATAAGTAAAGAACATCTCCAAAAAAAGCGTCATCAAGTTGGCTACGAACGAGAGAGGTAGAAATAGCGGTCATGTTGAAGCTTTTTGGTTATGGTTAAACTTCTGACAAGTGACTGTCACAATTGTAAAATAAATAATGGATCTCACATAATATGACAGCCTTGACAATTAAATAAGGTTATAAATTTAAGAAAAATTTAAAAAAAAAATAGAAATACGTCTATTTTTACTAGGCCAACTTTGATGACGTTTTTTTTTTTCGGATGATTCGTTATATCTCTGATAAAATTATGCCAACAACTTAAAAGTATATCTCTGACTTTACAATCTGGTATATTTTGAGCAAAAAATATTTTCTATAAACATAATTTGTTCTTTCCGTATCTACAGGGGCTTAAAATTTGGCAGCTAACCGACTTTCACGAGGTAAATTTTATATTCCCCGTTTTTCTAACAATCTTGCTCTGCTTTTAAACGACATATATCTTCATAAGTGTCGGCGAATTTCTCAACTTCAAATTTTATTATTTATTTCCATCGGCATCAACGCAAGTATACAATACATCACGAACCCCCTGGCGGAAGTTTATATTGAGCGAGTGATAAACTACTGAGAAGTTTTATTGGTAAGTGTGTGCTTTTATTAGATAAATTATAGACGCGAATGAGAGAGATCGTCGAATCAAAACAATATGAAATCCTGATGAAGATACATACACATATTATATCGATGGATACTAAACTAATAAATCTACCCTGTAGCAGGCTCATCCGTGGTGATGGAGTATCTGTCAAAAATGGTGGGGCGTTTATGATCCCTTAACCGATATCCAGTTTATTTTACAAAGAGCATTGTATTGCTGTCAGCTTCGGGTATATACCGGGTGTCACCGTGTATCAGCAAAGGAGTGAAATATAATGATCTTTTTATTTTTTTTAATTCGAATAAGGAATTACAATTCACAATTATCTCCTTAAAAATAATTCCCTTGGAAAGCCACACAGCGCTGGAGGCGGTTCTTCCATTCCCCATAGCAGTGCTGGAACTTGAGTTAATACTGGAGTAGCCTTCAGCTGGTCGATTAATTTTTAAAATTACGTTCCTTGAGGTGAGTTTTCAATCTCGGGAAGAGGAAAAAGTCACAAGAGCTCAAATCAGACGAATAAGGAGGGATTGGGAGCCACATGAATGTTTTTACTGGCTAGAAACTCGTTTACTGAAATGTCTGTGTGACAAGGTGCATTGTCGTGATGCAACATCCAGTTGTACTTGATGTTTGGTCTCACACGCAACACCCTCTTTCGAAGTTTTTCAAGAATCTCTCGGTAAAAGTGTTGATTTACTGTTTGGCCTGGGGGCACAAACTCTTTGTGGACAATTCCCTGGCTGTCAAAAAGCAAATCAGCATGCATTTGATCCTCGACTTGCTCATTCTTGCTTTTTTTATGTCTTGGAGAGCTTGAAGTGTGCCATTCCATGCTTTGGCGCTTGGTTTCCGGGTCATAGTCAAACACCCAAGTCTCATCACCAGTAATGACACGTTCCATAAACTGGGGATCTTTTTCAATCGATTCCAAAAAGTCAAGACACCTTTCGCTCCTGATTTCCTTCTGTTCCTGCGAAAGGTTTTTGAAACCATTTTGCGCAAACTTTTCTTATCCCCAATTCGTTAATCAAAATCTGATGAACAGTGGTGTGATTCAAATTAAACTCTTCCCCGATCATTCTTACGATCTGAACGCAGAAGATCCCGTATTCTATCGACATTTTCATCGGTTGTTGAAGATGTAGGCCTTCCACTGGTGGTTCATCTTCAATCGACTCTTCCCCTTCTGAGAATGCCTGTAGATTTAGTAATGAGGAATCAACCTATCATATTATTTTCAGTATGGAGTATTAGAACGCTGGAGATAGGTTGTTGAAACTTGTATAGCACCCTATTGAAAAGTCACTAAAAAACATTTTTATTTAACAATTTCACGGTATAACATTCGACAAGTAAGGGAATAAATGAATGCCAAACAAACAGGGATGTCAATAATTTAAGGGTGCCATATAAGATTTAGACAGAATAAAATTATGTTACAATATAGAGAGTGTTCTATTTAGAAATTTATTCAATGTTCATATTATTATGTCAAAATAAGATAATTTGCGTCTAGTATGCTTGTTATAAATAAAAAAAAATACGGGCTGACTGACGCCCAGTATAAATAAAAAATAAAGTGGTTTTTAAAGCCGCGTTTACACGATCCTTTCCTCTGGTAAACTGATTAGGACGTTAGGAAAGGGTAACGTGTAAAAGGGGCTTATCAATGAGATAACAATGCCCAATTATTTATATTTTTACTATAAAAAAGTTAGTAATAAACACCAGTGTAATAACATCTAACCCCTCGGGATCTGCCTATCAGATGCTAACTACTGGTTGGGTGCAAATTATTTTTAAAAATTATTTTCACCACCGTCTAAATTTACGATTCTCGAAACCTAGGGTACTGTATTTCTTCAAAATAATCACCTGTCAATTCCGAAATCATACCGGAATACTAAAGAGATCCCTTGAGAAAATAAACCTAAATATCACAAAAATATTTTCTTGTGATAAAAATATCATCATTCGATTCTATAACCGACGATGCTATGCGGTAGCATTCTGGATAGTAAATTCATATTAATTTATGCCGTTTACAAAACCCTTCAAAGATGCTTTATACTTCCTTTAATTTATCACGTGCCAATGTGGGAGCATTTTAAGTTACCAATTGCTTGACAAACGACGTTGGGCGGTCGTATGGTTGTTTGTTTTCTCAGCTTGCATTTGGTATTTTTTGGCAAATATTTTTTTCATTCAACTCTCCCGCTTTATTGCTGAATGAATTTTCTCCCATTCGTCATATTTTTTGTATTAATTGGCTTCCAGTAGCGATCCTACGGATGAAAACCAACGTCACGGGATAGACAATAGAGGCACTGCGATCAGACGTATCCATTGGTTCTAGCCCGTCGTCGATCAGCTGTCTAAACTCTGGGACCAAGATCAAATATGTAGAATGGAGAGCGAAGATTAAATGCCTCAAATTCTTGGAACAAATAAAAGAAAATAAAAATCAGTAAGAGACAGGTCAGTCATAACAAATGACCGGCAAATTTTCGTCAACACGCCTGTAATGGACTGTTTGAGGAGTAACTGTATGTATATATAGATTTCTTAAATTTAAAAATCATTGCCTTCATTTACTTTCCAAATCAGCTGATTCGGGTAACTGAAAATCGAATTCCGAAGAAATTCAGAATATTGTTAAGACATATTTTTTACCAATGGCTGCTATATTTCTGTTGCACTACGTCAATATAGAAGTAAAAATATCCCACAATAATAATTTAACAAACGTGTCCATATCGCGTCAAGTGTACAGTATCAATCAAAACAAAAAAATCATCGATTCGTTCTGTCTTAGCTTCCAAGCTTTGTTTAAAAAAAATCGTATCGACACATTCCGTGTTAACAAACCATCTAGATCTTGTCTTAACAATTTCTGTTTGAAATATCTTGTCTTAACGTATTGACGTAGAAAAACAGAAAAAAATGTTAAATGTGGTAACATTTGGTTAGAATTAGAATGTTTGAATTCATTTTAAGCACAAGCTCTTTTTATATGAATGAAAATTGCCTGACCCAT